>VWZG01010605.1:696736-764737 GCA_013396735.1 Grallaria varia
GGGCGCCGCACGGGAACCGAGCCGGCTGCTGGTCCCCATCTGAGGGCTCGGCCGGTTCCCGGCGCCGCCGCCACAACCACCCCCTCCCGGCTGTGATGGCAGCGTTAAGAGCGCCCTTAGCATGCGTGTCACGGATGTGTGCCCGTGCCGCCCGCTGCCTCGCTGGTTGCAGGACGGAGGGCTCCGGAGGGGTTGCGCTCTGCTTTGCTGTTTGCTCCGAGTAAATTCTACGAGCAGGCTTACGGCGTCCGAGCTGAGCTTTGGCGCCTGGCTGGGCTGCCCAGAAGAAAGAGTTGCCCTGAATGCTGCTCGATCGACTCTCTGTCAAAGTGGTTCACAGGCGCAAATACATCCATAGTGTGCCTTGACTCCATGCCACCCCTCTCGCCTGCTCCGGGAATTCACCTTGCACGGCCAGGGCACTTACTAATCTTCTGAAATTGGCAGCAATGTGTTATTGGCGATGTTGACACGCACATGCTTCATGCACTCATACCTACCTAGGTTTGGCAGGACCATTCTGATTCTTGAATTCAGAAAAATGTACGTAAAGGAGTCCGCACAAGTGCAACCCTCTCGCGTCCTTGCACCTCTCCCTGGTGCATTGGCCTCCCGACCCTTGCTGCCTTTCCCGGTGAGGACTCTGTGACTGCTTTTCAGTTATCCCAGAGCCTCCTGGATACCTCAGTGGCATCTTGGCTTTCTAAAATTTAAGCCAGGCTGCCTGCAAGGATTACATGGCTGGACAGTCTGGTGTTGGGAATGCTTTTAAGAGCAGGATCCCAGGACCTACCTGCCAAAGTAAGTTTAGATACACACAATGTAACAGCAGTTAAGTCTTGCAAATATAAACTTTGATCTGCCTATACACCTTGCTTCTCGTACTCTTTCCCATGGCATCTATTTGTGGCCACGTTTCTTATTTTTTCCAAGGCACCTTTTCATGGCTGTTCATGTTGGTCCTCACCTTACTGACAGGGAGCAGCCTGTCCTTCTCAGATGGGTGCTGGGCTAAATGGACCTTTAGTCCAAGCCAAGAGAGCAAATTCCCTGCAAGGACCAGCTGTGCAAACCTTAAGACAGTGCCTTTCTCCGGAAATTAAGCACCTAGGCAACACTTCTGCACTCAAAAATGGCTTAAATCCCTTGAAAAAAACCAGTCCTAGGCAAGTGCCACTGGTATTTCAGTAAAACTAGCAAGGGCAAGGAGTCTGATGTGGCTTTAGTACTACAGCACAGCCACACAGCTGCAGGCATGGGAACCCCAGTGACACCCCATGCCCCGGCTTAGTTGCCCACCCTCAGATCTCAGCTCAGATACAAGTGGTGTTCAAGGGCACCCAGACCTCTTCATTGGCCACAGAGAACTTAGGGACTTATGGAAAACTGGTTCATTCAATGCCCTGGAGTTTAGATGCCAGTTAGTTGCTAATTCAGGCAGACTAAATCCTACTTTTAAGCCAGTTTATTTTAAACTCCTGGACAAGGTGGTAGGATTTGGTCCAGCCCATCCCATCTGGCATTTCAGCTACTGGAGAGGAAAATGAGCCAAGATTCCCAGCCCTGGGTTTACAGTCATTGCCCTGAAGCAAACTCCCTAATAACACTCACACAAATCTGCTCTACTTCCTGCAGCCAAGAAGAAAGAGAAGTCTCTTCTACCTCTGAACCAAGGCTTCCTGTTTACTGAAAAAAAGAGATAACACTATTTTATCCTCCTTTCAGATCTTAGAGTTGCCAAAGGATGACTGCATGCACGTGTCCCTCCTCATTGCTGACAGATGACCGCAGACAGAGGTTTCTACTGGCCTCTCCCATGAAAGTCCTGCCTGCCAATACCTCTGAGGCTCTTTTCTAGTACCTCTGCTGCTAGCCAGTTTTCCTCAGCAGCAAATGTAGGGCAGAGCAAACATGGTGTTTGACATTTATACAGTGTAGATGGTTTTCTCAAGGAGATCAATGAAACTAAGCAGCTTGTACATTGCCTCATGTGGTTGCATGGCAGAACCATAACAGCAGCAATGAAAATTAAGTCAATGACTAACAGTGTATCAACTCACCATTGGAATATTTTGAAGTGCAAAGAACAGGAGCACTTCAGATTGATAACATAAATTTTACTGAGTGTTCAGATAAGAATCGGCCACCACATACAAACACCTGAGTGAATTTTTGCAAGGTATTTACTAAAATCTTCAGGAGGGAAGTTAGCTATAGCCTAACTTGAAGTACGCTGAAACAATTATCATGTGTGTGCTAAAAAATGATTATGAAGTGTTTGGACTACGAGTATTGTTGAGAAAGATAAGAAGTTGTGATTAAAGATTTTATCAGAATTATAATGTTGTTCTCACTTGAATGTTTCAAAGTGCAACCTGTCTTTCAGCTCATGCAGATTTTTTTTTAATTATAGCAATTAAAACTCCTGCTACAGATACGACACTGTCTGTTGTTCAGTTTCAAATCAGAGTTTTTCAGTAAAGTACTACACATTCTGAATTCATGTATGTCAATATAAATTTTCAGCAGCTCCATGACAGTGAGTAGAATGACACCAGTTCAAGCCAGAATAACTTTCTGTCAAGTCTGTTATCATCGTTGTCTCACTGATAACTCACTCTATCCTACAAGCAGTATCTGAATCTCCCTTGAAATCTGTAAAGTTAATCAGCAAAATTCTTCCTGAATTTCTGCTATAATTCTCTCTCTTTTGCATCCATGGAGAAGATAATAAGATGGAAAACAAGCAAGAAACAAGAATATGAGTAGTATTTCCCTACTGTTCTTCTGGACGGTAGAAAAAGCCCACAGCATTGAGGCTTGCACGGGTCACATTGGTACTCAGATTCTTCAGCAGGGTATTAATGTTCATGGACAGTGGATTGAGATCAATAGTTCCAAAACTTTAGCGGTCAATGAGCCACTGTCGACTCCTGGAACTTCGTAAGTACCCGCTACACATTTTTCATAATGCTCCATCTATTCTTATCATTAAAGTTTCAGCTGAAAGCATTACAAAGGTAATGCAAAGCCTAGATTTCATGATCCATTTCTACAGCCTCATTTTCTCTCCTTTGCAGTGAGTATTTACTTGTTTAGGAAAATTTACCTATGTTTTAGTGGTATAATCAAAACAATATTTAAAACTGTGAAATAACAAATCTAATATGTGAGCTGTCTTGATTCCAGGATCTTAAATCAGAGACATTTGTGGAAAGGGCATCTTTTGTCAGCTGAGATGAGCAGACTTTCATCAGCAAATGAATAACGGTCTATTTCCCCAAGGAAGCACATTACTCCTTTTTTTCCAAATGCTACTTCAAAAAAATCTGAAGGAGTGTTCTTCATGTTTGAAAACAGTGGTATAGAATAAACAAGGAGAAAAGAAAAGCTTCATCCAGTAGGTAGAACCCAAAGGGGGAAATTAAATGGTTCCAAAAGGAGCTTAAAACACAGAACATTTGGGAAGCCTTTCCTCGTTGTTTGTAATCTTTCTTTAAGTTTTCCTACTACAAGCAGGGTTGGATTTCCAGTGATGCTTGATTTTTCATTGGAGTATTTCCTGGTCAGCACACACTGACATGAGGATGTATTTACTGATGGTTCTAGGTCCCATTTCCAGAACAGAAGAGCAGGTAGCCAGATAGCCAGGGGAGACACACTGTATAACTCCTAAATTTGTCCAATGTCTAATTCAGATGAAAGAAGTAGAAATTACTTGCATTGTCAGTTTTGAATCAGTGACTCTACTTTGATCAGCCTTGGCTTTTCCATTTAGAAGGAATTCATCCTATTTAAAGCTTACTCAAAGGCAACTGAGGTAAATCACTAGTTGCAATGTATCCTGAACTAGAATTAAATTGCTTTTAGTGCAGTGAATTTGGTTGATGTAAGAAAACTTGATTTATGTAGAAATGATTGAAGCTAGAATAATTCCCACTACAAAGAATGACAGAAGCCTAATGAGAAATGCAAATGGCTTAAAAACCTGTATACAGGACTTTGAGCTTTAATTTGCATCTTCTCACACCTTGTAAATGTATGAATTACACCAGATCATGGTCTCTTACGGTTACACATTGTCATGTGTCTGCAACGATGTCTAAAGACTCACACCTGCTCTGCGGTAGTCAGGCAAAGGATGTGTTCTCAGTTCAAGAAGGTGAAACTGAGATGAAATCTTAATAAAAGCATACCAGGCTGCAGTTTTCACATGTTCTTATTAGATCTGTTGTTATCTTTAGTCAGATCTACAACCCACGCAAAAATAGTAGACCTTCTTATCTTCCTAGTCCACTGCAAAAAGCATTGCTCATGGTTTCAAGACTCCTTCTCAAACCTCCTATCTACTTCTTTTGTTCCATTCTGAAGAATCACAGACTATTTAATAATTTGCTGTGCACCATTTGTTCAGCTTTCTTGCCCTTTTTCTTGTTCTTTGTAGCATGAGAGAATTAAAGCTACAGACAATATTCAAGATGTGAGTTTGTCATAAATTTCCAGCATATTATGAGTATGTTTTCCTCTCTATTTTTTCCTTAGTAATTCCTAATGTTATATTCCCTTCCCTCCTCCACCACTGAGTACTGGGTTGACAACTTTATAAAACTGTGTGTCATAACTCAGAGACCTCTTCTGCCCAAGTAACAGGACTTCTCTCTTTAGCACTTCTCTCTCTACATGAAAAGCTAGGATTTTTTTGACTGGAGGTACTTTCTTTGCTGTTACCAACGTGGGTTTTTTTTGGTTTGTTTTTTTTTTTTTTTTGCTGCCATTTTAACCCAATAACTCATAGTTTTAAGTCTTTTTTTTTTTTTTTTTCCCATCTGACTTTCATTTTTGCTACCCAGAGTAACTTGCCATCAGGAAACTCTCTACCTCAGGCTATGCTTCTTTTTCTAGATGACTTTTATGTCAAACAACACCACTCCAGGAGCAGATTTCTGACAGTTCACTGAGGACTGCCCTCTCCTCCCTCCTCCCAAAAAATTTCAGAGCCATGAGATACTTTTTTCTACAAAATGCATATTGATTTCTCCTCACTATATCACATATGTTCATGCACCTGCTAACTAGATGACATTATCTTTTCTACCAATTTGTTAAATATTTCTCCAACTCTTTTTTTTTTTTTAAGTCTGTACCTTTCTAAATTTAATGTGTTTCATTATAATCAGTGTAACATTAGAAAGGTTCAGCAGCAAAACTTGGTCTTTGACAGAAAAAAGTCACTCTATGTTGATCAGTTTTTGTTTTCTGGTTTTTGGGGTTTTTTTAAGGAAAATAGATAAGACAGATCAACCATACAAAGTTGTTAATCACAAGACTGTGAATAAATTAGGAGGCACACGTAATCATTTTCTGGAAAACCAGCTATGTTTTTACAAATGTATAACACTACATAATAGCAAAGAAACCTGTTTAAGACATTTCAGCTCCTGCATGAAACTCATGTTGTGTTTCTGCCTGTGATTTCCAACCAGCAATTTAATCTTTTTTTCCAGTCCAGCAATTAATTTCTTAGTGAATTTTCTTTGCTGAAAAAGGAAAGGTAATTTGGCAAAAGTAAATGTTCAATATTTATAAACACTTTATTTTTTTTTTTAGTTTTTTTATTAGTGCATGGGATATCTTTCTATTCAGATGCAGTAACCCACCTCTATGCAAGGAATGCTAAGCAGCATTCAGGGTGCTCCTCACTGCTGGTAAAGCAGAGAGAAAGCAATCACAGGGATGTTTTCAAATACTCCTCTGGTACTGGAAGTGCTCATGGCTGCCTGTTCCCCCCACCTCAGGAGGTACAGGTGTGGTGTCGGAGGGGGTTAGGGGATGGTTCAGTTCCTGTTGCCCACCAGACAGTTTTCATGGGAGCTCAAGTCAGCACCGTGAACAGGATCTTTCCTTAGGGCTGCTCTAATGTGGACAAACTGCTCCCCCCAGCCCAGCAGCTCTGGATATTTAGAGATGTTTGTTTCCCTGTTGGTACGTGTACCAGCTTCAGCTCTGGCCCAGTGTGGGAATCTGACAAGAAGAATGATGATGCTGGGCAATCAAAAGGATGCAAGAGAGCCAGCAGGGGTGGTATGCAGGATTTCCACTGCCTGCTTTGGAATTAACCCAGCATATGAAATAGTCACTGTAAAAACACTCAGCCTTTGTGCTTTTCTGCTTTTCTGTCTCCAGATTAGCATTTCTGGGCAGGCACTAGCTCCAAAGTCACAATGGGGCACAAAGCATGCTCTATTTCAGACACTGTCATTTCCCCACAATCAGCAGCAGTCTGTGCTCCAGCCTGAACCTTTCTGACAGTGTTGCCAGTTCTCCTCCATGCTCCTCTTACTATGTTTTCTTTTTTTTTCTCCAGGTATCTTGAGCATTGCTCCAAGCCACGAATTTGATGCTGTAATGTAGCATTCAGAAAGAGAAAATGCCATTGATTCAAGGCAAAGGAGTGAGCCACTTTTGCAGTTTTATCTAACTCATTGGAGCTCTGTAGTTATTTAGTTGCATTGAATAATTCAGAGGGGAGGCTGTCTGAACTGCAACAGCCTCTTTGTTTCCTGTGAAGGGTGATGCATGCTCCTAGGGCTTCAGACATCTATCCAGCAACTGGCACGGACTTTTTTAGAAACACATGCATTTGTACATTTAGAGACTAGCTCCCAGCACCCATCCAGGCCCTCTGCCAAATCTTTTTTTTTCACAGCATAAGGCAAAATCCTGTTCACAGTTTTGTCATCATTACTCTACTGCTTTCAGTGGAGTAACCCCTGAGTTGCACCAGGGAATATGGGTTGGATATAATCTTTAGTGTTTCAGCAACCCAGCACACACCAACCTAAACCTTCTGCCCCACCTGGCCAGTGGTTCTCCCCACCTGCTGACTTGACACACAAGCTGATGCACAGATACCAAACCACAAATATCAGTCCCCAGACAAATACCAAAACATGTGTGACTCAGGTTCTAATCACCCTGAGTCCTCATGCCAGACCTTCCCAGAGACCTCCTTGCTAGCCTGCACCCCAGGCAAATGCCCCAACAACCTCCACTCAGGCTAATTTTCCTGCACCTCCTCACACAAGAAACCCTACTACCACCACTCCACGGCAAGAGGAATGACCTTCCTTGAAGACCTTTCTTTTTTGCATCAATCTTCCCCCTTTCCATGCAGCTTACCCTTCCCTTAGAAATTAGACATTATCATAAGGAATAAAAACTGTTTAAAAACCTGTAGAGCATACCTGGTTTCCTCAGAGAGTTGTGACTGGAAAGCAGAAGGGCAGTGACACAGAATTACATGGGCATCCTCCTCCTCAAGACTCGTCTGCTAGCATTTGACATGGACCCAATCAGAGGCATTGCTGCTGCATCTGCACAAACTGCTGCAGTGAAACCTTGGAGTTGCTGTCAGACTGCTGGATGAAATCACAGCTTCCTTGCTGGTATGCTCTGGCTCCCTTTCAGCTCCACACAAGCAGCCTGTCCTGCAGGGGTTTGGAATTCAAAAGTTGCTTCGGTTTGTTTTCCTTTGAGTTGGTTATGCTACTGTGTCTGCAGTGCTGCTGGAGATTAAAAAAAAAAAAAAAATCAAGGAAAAGAAGAAAACAGAAAGGATTCCTGCAGGCTTTTGCTGTCAGTGGTGCAGGAGGATGAGTAAACAGTGCAGACAGCTAAAAAGATTGTGCTAAGTGGTGCAAGAGGCTAAAAGCTTTCCAATGTGCCATTCTATTGTGTTTGCTTGAATATTGTATACAGGCATATAAACAGGGAAAGGTTTGGCCTTAAGGCCATTTTAATGAACTGAGACAACTGTGTGAAGAACTATAAACTCTGTCCTGTTCTGGGAAAAAGACCTTCAATAAGCTATCTGAGTTGATTTTCAAAATTTGGTTTTGGTCTCCAATTGGTTATTTCTTGAAGCAAAACATTAAAGAAAAAAGTCAAGTGTGATCAAACCATGCAATTCAAAGTCTGCACATACATCTCAGAGCCTGCAGTTTTAGAGGTCTCCTTTTGAATTTCCATCTACTAGGACAGCAGGGCCAGGATCCCCTTATTCTAGTCACACTAAAGAAATTATATTCATTCTAAAATACACAATTACTTGAGCTAAATGTGAGTGATCCCAACTGCATAGGCACCAGTTGTCTTATGACTGGTGAGCAAGTTTCAAATAAATGTGAAGAAGTGCAGAGCCACAAACCTTTGAAGGCAGTGATCTGCATTAGCACCGTGAATGTGCTGGCAGCAGCCAGGTGTCAAAAGCACAGCTAGAACTGAGAAGTCACTAACTCTTTATGTACCCTCCATAACTGTCAATGTGATATTTGGGTTTCTCATGCAGAATTGATGGTTGAGAGTGCTTCTTTGAGCTTTCCTGACACTTATCACCATGCCAATTTACCGATTAGTCTTAATTTACCGAATTACTTATGGCTTCTCCTGTCAGTATGATATGATCTTGGGGTTTGCCTCAACCATTTCCTGGGCACATTAGTTTCTTACTTTCTGTATAGTCACAGCTACATCTTGGGGCACAGTTTCACTTAAACCCAGATGCTGGAACAGGAGTGCTCGTGCCTGTCTGATCTTGCAGCCGGTTGGATCAGCCCACTGACCCAGCTGAAAAACAATCTGCTATTTTTCTAGGGCAAGTTTTCAACCAGATCAGCTTGCTGACCTCTTTTTTTGGCATAGTCACGAGTACTTTGCCAACACAATGGAGAAGGGGGACATGCACCTGCAAGAGGAAGGAAAATGCCATGTGTTTTGGTTTCAGTCTGCATTTCAGTCTCTTAAGCCTCACCATGAAGTCGAAGTTCACTACATGCTCTTTGACCAGTGCAGGTCCTGACTAAGCACAGTTGTACCATACTTGAGTCTGCATTTGTATCACACGACTTTTACCTCAGAGGACTTACTCCAAATTTGTAGCTGTCTGAGGGGTAACTCAGGCAATCTCTGTACAAGGAGCAGCTGGTATGAAGGAAGCAGACACAGGTCACCATGAGTGCAATGTTGCTGAAAACATGTAATCACTATTTAATTTGACTTCTCAGTTTTGGAAAGCTCTTGGAAATTCTCCAGATGTGAAAGTTCTTTCTATTCTTATACCAAGAGGAATCTTGTTCTCAATTTCAAAGAGACAAAACCCAGCACAGGAAGCTATGAAATACTATAGCACTGTAGCAGAATTTTCTGCCTGACACGGAGACCTAAAACACTTCTTGCATTGGTGCTGTAGAATCTCCATGTCATAAGATGACCAGGAAATCTGTTTGTACGTCTGCCTGGGCATTTGTAAATATTTTGATGGCTCTTTACAGTTTTGCTTGGAAGTTAGATACCTACATTAGGTAGATGAGGCTTGATCTCATCTAACTTCTCCCAACAAAAAATTAGACATGCCATCTAAAACAAAGTTCTTATGTGATCAGTGGGAAGGGATAGTAACCTCCATAAGGCAACTCAGGCCATCCTGACACAGGTATGCTGCACAAGGTATGGCCCTTGAAAACGCCCCTCTCCCTCCTTTGCCACTGGCAATAAAAGTAGCCAAGGTCCTGCACTGAAGAAAGAAAAGAACTCCTCTGGGCTCACTGAAGGACAGATCTGAACCAAAGAAAACCCAGATTCATGAGGAAGAAGTGGGCTGTGAGGATAATCTAGATCTGTGTGTGTCAGGTGCTATCCAAGCTATGCTCAGGTCTCTCAAAAACTTATGCAAGCCTATTTTCTTCTAATTACTGTAGTTATTATTTGCCTATGGAATGGGAAACCAGAGTATTGGAGGTCTGGTACAGGATGCACTTAGGCAGCCAGAATGTCCCAGGGCTGTTGCAGTTGTACAGGGGTGGGAAGAGGGCTCTCCTTTCTCAGGCAGCTGATTGTTGTGGGCAGAAGAAGTGCACGGTGAGAAGGAGTGCAGAGGTCCAAAGCTAGGATGGAGTTTAGAACCTGCTCACTCTGAGCATGTACCCAGCATTCTGGAAGACAAACACAATTACCTGATGGAGGTCCAGAAGTCCGCAGCACTTGAAAGTCTGGAAATGCTCTTCTGGCAGAGAGTGAGAGGCTTACAAGTCTATACACATGTTGTACAAAGTCAATTTGTCACTTGCTGGCTCCAGTCCAGATAGGACATAAATCTTACCATTAGTACAATTTTAAACAGACGTTTCTGCTCAGACAGGAAGGCAAGTGTGTCTAATTTGGGAACAGAAAAGCCTGAATACTGCCCGCACTCAGCACTGAAACAGTACCATTTCCAGGCCTGTGTGTGTCACAGCTGGCGGCAATGGAGTCTGAGAGTTGGAAATGGCTTCCTCCGGGCAGAGCAGGTTTGTTGCTATGCTATTTCTGAGTCCCCTGCTTGCTTCTGTTACTGGAAAGGACTTATATTTGTTTCTAAATCTGTCGCTATTGATTAGCACTTAGTAACTGGCTGCATGGCTTAATATAATGATCATAGCTCTTGCTCCTTTTTATATTCCTGATGCACAGAAGACTGTTCTTTCTTTTTTTAGTTGTGGGATGTTCATGTTAGCTTAGCTTAGCACGGTGCATACTTCACAGTCCAGCATATTTGGATTTTTCTTTTGGGGCATTTTACTCTGGCAACAAAGAAAACGAAGTACATATTACTCATTTTGAATGAAGTTACGACTATCTACCAAAACATTATTGAGGTATAAAATATCACATAGCTCATCAGTTTTTACTGTGCTACATATTTTGTTGGCTATCTCTGTTACAGAAAATGTGTGGTTTTCTCACAAGTATACTAATTACAATTACAAATTGCATTGTTTGTAGGTCTATGCTTTTGTTGAAAAATAAAGTTCATCCTTTATCAGAGCAGTCTGTTAATATTTGCCTTTAAAGATACTCATTGCAAATATCACACTATAAAATCATCATTACCTGGCAAGCTACTAAATTCTCTCTGGACTGGTTTTCTGACCAGGGCATTACACTTTTTGTGATTGTATAGCTTTTACTTAGCTCATGCATTCCAGCTCCTTTCCTGAGAAAAACTTATCAGATATCAATTATTGGTTACAGTAATTTATTCAACTATTTTCTTAAACAATTTCTACTACTTTTCATCCTGATAAGAGAGTTAGTTGAAAACACAAGTAAAATTGTACATGGTTACACAAGTGGTCACTTGCAGATCTTCAGTCAGATGCTCAGCAAGATGGTAACAATAGCTCCAGTGTAGTTCGGTGGAAAGAGAATATATGGATAATTATTGCAGGCAGTGTGTCCATGCATGTGATATTCATGCCCCAGCCCTTTCCACAATAACCCTCTAACATCCACTTCACCACAGATCGGGACAAGTTAATGGTTCTTCAGGGCTGGTTGGGGAAGACGATCAGACAGGTTTCTCAATGGGATGGGAGCTCATCTACCAGCATTTCCAGGAATGCTGCTATACTATTCGCCTCTGCTTCCAAACACTGCAGCAGTTACGCTGCAGGTCTCCCAGCCACAAGCCACTGTCTGAGCGATACTGCCTGGGGTAAAATAGAAGTTTCCAGGTGACTACCGCTCTGATCCTTTTCAAACTGCAGAGCTGTGGTACAGTGGTGCCCAGCTCCTAATGAAGACACATACACACTCTTCCCCACCCAACAGTTTTGCAGTTGTTGTTTTTCATTTTGAAACCCAGGAACATCAGTTGTTGGTCAGAGTCTGGATCTAAAAGAGGTCACAAAGAACTGTTTCTGGCGCAACATGGAGCCACCTGGGCAGGCTGCTGCTAGGAGGTGTCTGATGACAACATTATGAATTCTGGAAGCCATCTTTGAGTCTCTGGCTCTCCTACACAGTTCTGTCATGTCCTGAAATCAACTCAAACTTATCTCAGCTATTCAGGACCAGTAGGAAATGAAAGGTGATCATTCATCCTTGTCCCTCTTCTGAGAAAAGGACTTTAAAGTGGTGTTGGTACTGGAAGACTGAGCAGAGTAGCCCAGCAGATTATATACTCTGTCCTTTCCCACTGTACAACAGGGTTTCTGTTTGAAAACTTACAGGCTGCTGCTCCTGGTATGTAGGACTGGTGTCCAAGTCACCGTGACTATAGACAGAATGGCTATGAACACCATGGAGACAGAAGAAAGACCCTTGCATCTGGAATAATATCTTTACAGAGCAGAAGCAAGTTTTGCTTATGCTGATGCCAACTTACCAGGTCAGTTCTTGAATACATATATTTCAAAGTGATGCTGGAGACCAGAGGCTCTCCCCTGTGGCATGCACTCTGCATACCAGCTGCTTTCACACATCCTGCTTGTACTGAACATGCTCAGGAAGTCATGCTCTAATATTTCAGATGTCACAAGTGGCACCTCAGTAGCACTAATGGTGTCCCAGACAGTGACAACAATGCTACGACCTTTAAGAAAGCTAGATGTCTGTTCTTGTTGACACAAAATCTCTAAGAGATGATTAAGGAAGATTACAAAAATTAGAAGAAAATACTAATATAGTCAGGTGATGCTGTCTCAGCATCAACATACAATAATTTTTAGTCATCCTTCAAAGGATTCTAACATTTATCCTGTCAGGATGATAAACAAACCCACAATTGCAGGATACACAAATGACTCATCCTGGAGGGCTCTGCTTCTTCAGCTCCAGTGTGATGTTCCACCTAAAACACAAAAATGGAGAATGTAATTTAAGAGTCAAGAAAGGCTGGGAGTGGTATCTTTGGATCCATGCTCCGCTGCTCTCACAACAGCCTTCCTCCAGAACTTGTGTACAGTGGAACAGCTCCTATATTCTTCTTGTACGACTCTAAGAGAAAAAAAATGCAACTCGGTCACAGATGGCTGTCATTTCAGCAAAATGACCAGAATCAAATCACTCACCCATGGTCAGGGAGATGGCCATTTTGAAAGGAGATGCTAAGAAAGCAAACATCAACATACATCCCTAGTCTTAATATTTAAACACTTTCCAACAAAAGAAACATTTTTGGTCTCAGTCTGGTTTTTGTTGCTGCTTTTATTACTAAAATGGGAGGAAGGATGGTCTTGTGATTATAGTCACAGACTACAAGTCAGGAGATCAACATTAGGCTTTACAAAATTTTCCTCAGTAGCTTTGGTCTCTGTTTCCCCTAGGAAAGAGTGAGTGACATGCTTCCTTAGCCTGAAGGATTGTAAGAAGTTTTAAGAATAAAAATCAAAAATGCTGGATTAAAGTTTGGTGAGTGAATCAAGTTTTGGGTAACAAGGTCTAGTTAAAATTCCAGCAGAAAATCTGACTAAATGAATGCTCCGTGATTGCTCATTTTGCAAGTGAGCTTGGAGTAAGCATTCAATGCTGTACTGAATGACATGACTCACCTATGAGATGCTGTTTTGAGGTCATTGCCATGTAAACACAGAAATGTCAGTTCCCAAATACATTACAGGCCGAGCTTTTCTATAACTATGTGACATGGAAACACCAAGTAGTGTTACTCATGCAATCTTGTCAATCTGTTACATTTACAGTGCAGTACGGCCTGAAGGCTAGACAGTTCCGGGTCCTACTGGGCCAGGTGGGGTACAGATAAATTACTTCTTAAAGCAGGGTTTGGAAACAGAGGAAATCTTGCTGCACTCACTGCAGAATTACATACTTCATCTGACTGTGTTCACCACTTTGTGGGAATCATAGAATGGTTTGGTTTAGAAGGGACCTTAAAGATCACCCAGTTCCAGCTCCCTCTGCTGTGGGCAGGGACACCCTTCACTAGGGCAGCCCCATCCAACCTGGCCTTGAACACTTCCCGTGTTTACAATGAGAAAAGCAAACACAGCAAGCTAAAGCAGAAAGAGCTGCTTCTTATAAAAGCGTTGCCAGTCAGAAAGGAGACAGCCCTAAGAGTGAATTCTGGCTGCCTGAAGCTGTTGGAAACTTCTGAGAGGGCAGGCCATGGCAGGAAATAAAAAAGCACATTGAAAAAATCACTTGATGCTCTGATTAAGAGGCATGGGACTGTGTATCATGTGATAGTTAAAGCTGTAAGCTCCAGCCTTGAAGATATTATTTTGTACACGAGCAGTCTGAATGGGCAGATGGTATTCAGGAGCAGGATTACTATTTCTAGCAAAACAGGTCAAACCAAGTCACTTGGAAATGGAATTAAAATGTAAAGATCATTATCTCTGTAGGTGTATGACTTGTAAAAGAGGGTTAATGAATGAGGCTCATTATAATTGCATCATTTTAAACAACAAAAACATTCTGCGCAACAGAGAAAAGTTTTGCCTTTGTTTCTTTTTTGTCAGCTAACTACACACTCATTTTCCAGCATGGAATTTGCCTACAGATAGGAATGGATTGGCAGGCTAGTACTGACCAAAATTACTCATTTTCCTACATTACCCAGTAAGGCCACAGGCTGAGTGACATTGAGTTGTGAGAGCAAATGTGACACACAAAGTGTGGTTTGCTGACAGCAATGCCTGCCCTCATAAGCGGTACCCAGCCTCACTTACCCATGGCTTT
Organism: Grallaria varia; assembly: GCA_013396735.1. Lineage (NCBI taxonomy): Eukaryota > Metazoa > Chordata > Aves > Passeriformes > Formicariidae > Grallaria > Grallaria varia. The sequence goes on from VWZG01010605.1 coordinate 711,254, forward strand.
TCTGTCAACAGGCGCCTTCATGGGTGACTGACTGCCCTGAGCCAGGGCTTAAAGCAGGTTGCATAGGCAGCTCAGGGATGAGACTCTCTGCCCCCTACACAGGATCGTTAACATCAACCATGTGGCACAATTGTCAACATTACTTCCTATAGCAACAAGGGGACAGCTTTGTTACTTCTGGATGCAGGCTAGTCTGGAGCAGAGGGAAGGAGGAACTGCTTCTGTGAATGCAGGTTCCAGCAGCCCTTCAAAAACCCCCCAGCCTCCCCATACTGAGAGAGGGGAAGTGACAGATTCCAAGGTAACGTCAAGAGCCAGGCATCTGCTTGCAGTGGCAGGATGACAAGATGGTGCAAAGTCCCTGCAAAGAACCAGAAAGTGCTTTGGAAAGGGTCTAAGGGAAGGAGACATCATTCTGCGTTTTCTAGATGAGCATCAGCCCTCTGGGACTATTTCTGAGAGACCATTCCAACATTCTGCTTTGCCATAGGATCTCCCCAAGCCCCATCACATTAGCAGGAAAAAAGAAACCAGAAAAATCTTGGTTGATTTAATGGACACCAAACACATGGGAATTTCAAGTGCTCTGCTTTGTCTGCCTGAGCCTGGGCAGATGAAACCCTGCTCAGCTCCGAACAGTTTGTCCAGGTGCCTTTTCAGCCCTGGGACAGCCTCCAAATCAGAGAATCATAGAATCAGCCAGGTTGGAAGAGACCTCCAAGATAATCAAATCCAACCCTTGATCCAACACCAAATCTCCTTGGCACCAGCTGACATTGGGCTCTCAAGACAAGCCTGAAAGTCTCAGTTGAGCCCATGTCTTGCCCAGAAGCCTGCAGACAGACAATGTGCAGCATCCCACTTCAGCATGTGGTGCTGGGTGGTGAGGCAGCTCGCAGGTGCTGGGAAGGCACTGCTGGCCCGTTTCTCCCAGTGCTGCTCTGGCAAGCTGGGCCGGCCGGGGCTGTTGGAGGAGGCAGGCAGCTCCTTCACCTCAGGCAGGGGAGGATGCAGCAGGCAACAGCCTCACAAACCAGAGGAGAAAGAGGTCACCAGCCTTGAACAGCTCTGCTCTCTTGTGAGAAACTGGGTGGTTCATCTCTGCTCTGCCTATGCCACTTCTGCACCACCAGTCCTAGGAGTGTGAGGAAATTACACCTGGGGCTGCTGCCAAGCCTATGAAGGCTTGGACAAGAAAAAAAAAAAAAAAGAAGAGTACTGTGCTCCACTGGCTAATGGAGGTGTAATGTGGAAAAACCATGGAGCTGCAGAAGAGCAAAACTGGGGTAAAAGAGAGAGGTGAAGGCTTAAGGGAGTTGTTATAGAATTAATTACTCCTTGAAGAAGATGCTTATCATCAGATGGGTCCCATATGAGGCATGATTTCAGCTGGTCTTTCAAAGATGGGCCAAAATCACCTTGTTACATCCATGGAGGAAGGAGGACAGTGCTCTCCTTGTACAGTGGATGGCTGGTTAAGCAACAGCAAGAGCGCTCAGACCGCATTGGGACATTTGTGGGGGGGGCACTGCACAAACTCACGGTAAAGCAGTCTTTGCTGCAAAGGGCTTGCACTGCAGATTGGTCCACTAGTAAAAAGTAGAAGAGAGGAGAGACAACAGATCATCCCAATTTTATCTGCAGTAGAAAAGGAAGTACAGAGGGAAACCAAAGCTGAAAGTGGTAAACTGTGGACAAAGGACAAGTGAAAGAACAGGCAGTGAAGCAGCTGGAAGTGAAGGGACTGGGAGTAAGAGATGGCAAAGAGTTTGGCTTTATAGCCAATCTGCAGAGGAGGTAACCAAGGACACAGCACAGTCCAGGAGCAATGTCAGCCAGTTTTGCCTCCCCACATGTGCTTTAAACACACTCCCTGCATCAGCCAGCTCTGCCTCTGGGGCCAGAGAGACTGGTATGTGCAGAGCAGATGTTTAGCGGTGTGACCCTGAAGAGAAAGATTGTGTTAGATCAATATCATACCAATTTCTGTGCCAGAAGATGCAAAGCAGGCAATTACTTTGGCAAACTGCTATATATAAAAGATACAATCTTGGTCCCAAAGTAGGGGCGTAAGTCATTCTGCAGTGATACTTTTATTCCATGTCTCAGACTCTTCTGCAACTAATCAAAATGTGCTTTGTGTTTCTTCTACCCATGCCCACACATGAATCTAACGTGCGTGATATAACCCTTGTGAGAAATACTAAAAGCTGCGCATTTAACCACAAGACACACACACCATATAAATTGTCCTAAGTGTGCCTCATTCAGCTATAGGGGCCACGGCAATGGGGGCAGAGGGGCTGCGGCAGTTTGCCCCTCACATGTTCCCTCTTCTCTGGGCTCCATCTTTCAGCAGCAGTGGCAATTGCTGGCAACTCCGGTGGCTGCCCTCTTTGAAGTTTCATCTAAAGGACATTTACTGATTCTTTGTCTCATGCATCTTCCTATTTTTCTTTTTTGTTGTTGTTGTTTTCTATTTTAATAGGTTGAAAAGCAAGGTATGGAGAGTAAGAAGTAGCAAAGGGACATCAGTGACTTTTCTTTCTGGCTCACAGAAACTGGAAAGGTTGACAATTTGTTGGCAAATATGCAAAGAACTGAATCTAAGCACTCTCATTTGATGTTGTAAACAGGATTTAAATGCGGCATTAGGCTTGTGACTTCTCTTTTGACTTCTACTATCCATAATTCATTATTTGTTGCATAGGACTTGTTAGTTAAATCATATTTCTGCATTATTTCTTCATAACATTATTTCTGCTTGGTAGTGAGTTTATATAAAACTGGTTTATGAAAAAGATCTCCCTGAAATGTAAGCAAAAAGAAATATCTTTTGAAGATATTTATAGAAAATAAAAGAAAAACAAAAGTAGGGTAAGTTGAGGCTCTTGTATAAGTAAAATATTTGGAAATAATTTATTTCCTTTTTCACTCACATCTTGTCAAGCTATGCCAACTCACACAGAAAGAGACTAGGTACAAAGGAAGCAAAGGTTATGTCTGATACAGATAAACTTCTCTTTTATCTCATTATGTGGTCAGTTTCTGAGCTGTAATTTGAACTGTGGATCAAATAAATGTAACAAAGACACAGAGCATTAGTCAGACTTCAGTAGGCACAGGTCCTGAGATTCAGTTTCCAAACTTTCCAGTTTGTGGCTAGCATCATATATCATAAGCTGTACATCTATTCTTTTAAAAGGGTTCAGTTGTCTGAAAGGTACATAAGAATGCCAGTGACAAATTACATTATGCAGGCAATTAGGTTTGTGTGCTCTTTTTTCCTCCCTCTTCCATTTATCAGATTTTACTGTATTTTCCAGCTTGTCTCTTCACAAGCGCCTTTATTTGTCAGGCCCCAGCAGAGAAGCAGCATTTGGCAGTTCGGCCTCAGCCTTTCAGAAAGAAAGAGAGTTGTTTGGGCTTTGCAGACCATACGCTCATCGCGCAGGTGTACCTTCGTGTAGATTGAGGTGTCATTACCACCCCTTAATTTGTAGTGATTCAGAGAGGCACTAGTGTAAGTACATGCCAGGCCGCATTCAGCAAGGTGGCCAACATGCAAATGAAAGATAAATAAATGACAAACTGCTACAGCTTCAACTTGCAGAGTGTCAAGTGTTTAGAACTTTCCACTTCAGTTAATTTCTGTGGAAGCTGAGAGATTTCAGCATGGCCAGAGTTGGTCTGTCACTTTGTAATATTGAGCCTTAGAGATCAAAGGGAGCGAGTTGCAGCAGAGACCCAGAACTGTGGGAGCTTTGCCTGGGTGACAGCTACAGACTCAGTAGACATGGCTCTGACTGTGGCTCCTGCAGCCCATTGTTTTACTATGGCAGATAAAGGGAGGTTCCAGGCGCTCTAGACTCTGAAGCATTCCTGAATAAATCCAAGGCCATCTCTGTCTTGCCTAAGGATTACTTTCTCATTTTTAAGTTTAACTGTCCTGAGGAAAGCCCTCCTCTCCTTCATCTCTACAGTGCAGGCAATGTGTGAGCCTGTAGACCACTTATGGCATAGATAACACTACCATGGCAATAGTGACAAGTTTATTGGCATCTACACTACGCACTAAAGGAGGAATTTCTTCTTACTCTCTCTGATTTTAGTATCTGTACTATTTTATGCTAGCTGCTCGGGATCATTGAAAAGAGGTGTATTTATCAAAGCTGGTATATTTATTTTAATGAATATTTACGTATATGTACTCCCATATGAGGTGTGTACTTGACAGACTAAGTAAAATCAGTTTAGCAGACCAAACAGAGCACAGGAGACAGCAAAAATAATTCTTTAGGCTCTGCTGCCTTGCCTCAGCAAAAATCCACATCACCTCATTTAGTCTCTCTGACACTCAGTAACTTACTAGCTTCTTTATGCAAACAATTTACCAAGAAGTTGGAGCTTTTATGTTGCTTCCCTTCAAAAGGTTTGTGTCAGTGTGTCTGTCTCAGGTTAGGGCTCACTCATGTGCTGCTGTGCCTTTCCCCTGGGGTGTGCAAGGCCTCCAGCATCCGGGGTGGTCACTAACCTGCAGAGAAGTCACTGCAGAATCTGAACTCACATATGGAAGCAGTGGGCTCTAGGGTCAGCCTCTGACTAGGACATTCCTCTGCCCTGCACTACTGCATGTTGTAACGCTGACTGTGTGCTGCACTTCAGGCTGAGATGCTTGAGAGTTACCTAAGTGGAATTGCAGAGACGGGAGAAACTAGTCACTGAAGTATGAGAAGCGCTGAGAGAGAGAGAGAGATTTAACAGTGCCCAGCGGAGATGCCCCACTAAACGAACACAAACAACAAACAGAAGACCTGCAAATTATCCAAAGGAGTTAAGCAATGAAAAGTGGCAGAAAGCCAAGCAGCAATATTGAGTCTCTTAATGCAAAGGGAAATTACTCAGCAACCATGAGGTTTGTAATACAAGAAGGAGGAAGAAACAGACACCTTTTAAGATGATGGTTTGTGTTATATTAGTAATCTTATGTGTATTTTTTTCTTACAGAAGATATTTATGTACATCCAGTGAATGAAGGATGGTCACAGAAATTATGTCATTTGAAATATATTCTTTGAAACCAAGTGGCTCTCCTCTAGAAATAAAAAACAGGCTCTAAAATTACTTAAAAATGAAAAGGAAAGCCACTTTCCGTAAGACTGCTGTACTCCAGGGCTCCAGGGTTATAGTATGAGAAGAATGCGCAGGTATTTTCAGGAAAAGGAGAAGGTGCCACAGAAGAGAAACATTCCCATGCCCTTGCATTTCTAGCTCCTGGAACCTCAAAACACTGGGACCAAGTCACTGGTCACTATGGTTACAGACAGATATGAAAGCTCCCTTTGAACAGACTATCAGCTGCTGTTGCTAGTGAGGCCCACAGCCAGGCAGTGAAAGATGAGAGAGCAGCAGCCTTTCCCCGTCCTGGAGCAGAGGATACCCATGGTGGTTCAGAGGTCTCTCAAAGCCATGCCCTGCTAATTAGCAGAAATAGTGCTGTAATGTACAGACCATGGCAGGGCTAGCTCAAATGAGGCACAGACAGTGGGATTGTCTGTGAGAAGCTAATGTGCCTCTCTGATGCAAAAACAGGGAGCAAACTAGGCATTAATATGCAGCCACTGGCAATTTAGGCAGCATCCATAAGCAAAGAATCCATCTTCAAAGGTGGGGTTGAAATGGAGATAATGACTGAACTCCACAGGGCCACATCCCAGTGCAAGCCAGTTCTCTTCTTTGCCTGTACTCCGTATCATTTAGTCTTTCCATAACAAAAGTTTCCAGTCAGCACAGCAACATTCAGGAACCCAGGTGTTCCCAAGTCTGACTCTCTAGCACAAGTTATTGTTCTCACCCTAAGCGTGGCCAGGCAAAGATAAAATCAAACCTACTGCAACTGAAGTGAATTTTGTCCTTATATAACATTGAGGGGTTTTTTTAAACATTATTCATCCTGTGAGTCAGGAAGCCTTGCACTCCACTTGTGTCACTCTGCCCACTTTTCCTTAGGATATGTCTGTGTATGCATGTGGATGTCATGCATCATTTTACAAATTGGTATACCTGCACTCTCAGGTAAATATATCATGAACAGTTTTCCCAGTCTTGTTTCTGACTTGGTTAACCATTAACAAAATCATCCTTTTTACCAAGTCCGTAAAGTGCATGTAAGCACAAGGGGCAATTTTCTTCCCCTCAACACACCAGGTTCCGGTCTTCAAAGAGACAGGTGATGAGTTGCACTCTCCTGAAATATTATTCCTTTTATACATGTGAACTAGAAAGATTTAACTTGCTGCTTTATGCAAAACTTCAAGACCCTTTGGGCAGCTGTTTTACACCCCTACATAAACTCTCAGTATGCGAAGAGAATCTTTGGGCATTATTTTTATGAACCGTATCTGTGGTTCTCCAGCTTCCTGTGTGCTGCTGGACAGGGGAGAGGTGGGAAAAATAGTTAATCTCTAGCCTTGACTGTAGAAAGCAAAATATGGTCAAACAGCACTCAGGACAGGCAGGCTGGTCTAAAATGACCTGCCAAGAGGTTAATGGGCTGCTTTTCTAAGGGAAAAGCATGGTGAGAGATAACAGAAAGCACAATAACTGAAGAGTGATTTCAATAATCAAAGTTTTGAAAGAATTTGACATAGTAAACAAAGATGCATAAGAAGAGGCACATAGGAGGAGAGAAAGCAGCAATGTATTTTCTGGGAAAAGCAAAGCCTGTTGTGTGACTACTCCTCCATCTGTAGGCATAATCAGAATTTTGACTCAGCCCTCTAATCAAAAGACACTGCCAACTATGTCCAGTGAACTAATAAATGCTGCAGGAAGAGCTGCATCACTACAATTATTTCTGATAGCACTACATGCCTAGAAGGTGTATGCCTTAAAAAAAGACTCCCTGGCATGCCCATGGAAATGAGTAAGAGCTTGACTCACAGACCTTGTCTTGAGGGATCTGTTGGACTCCTCCATGAAGAAGCTACATTCTGTCTTGCTTAAGGTTATATTTGGGAAGACTGTAAAAAAAGGCCGGGACTTTGAGAAGAAACTGTAACAACTTCTTCCCCAGATGGAACTTAACACATGTTTTCAAACCTCATTATCATCCAATTGCATTTCTGAGTCTTCAAAAAATGTCTTTCTGTATTGTGTGTCAATGTGAAAGGCTCATTGGCTCACCACCCAGGAACGGGAAAAGTAAAACTTCGGGTGAAACTACATGCCTTATGGCTTTGGCACAAGCTGATCTTAGGACCATCAAAAGGGGATAGTATCTTCTCCCCTGCCCCAGTTTTCTCTTCCTTCCTCCTCTCCTGGCCTTGTGCTGCCAAACCACCAGGCTACCCTGCCTCTCTGACCAGTGCAAAATGCAAAATGGGGAGCTGGGGACGAAGCAGTGAGAGAGTTGCAGAGAGGAAGGAAAACCTCTCCTTCTGCTGACAGGGAGGTGTTGTTACAGCATAGTCAACATGTGCAGCTTTCAGTGCTGAGAAATGTGCAAACACACTGGTAAACATTGGTACCAAACACATAATTGAGGTCACAGGGAAATCACTTCTCCCTCTAACTGCCTTCAGCTGTCAAACTCTGAAGTTGCACATGAATGGTAGTGAGAGAAGGTTGACTTTCAAGTTGCAGGTTATGTTTCAAGCCCAAGACGATAAACCTCATAAATGCACTTACAATCTGCCTTCAAGAGAGTAGAATGTTCTGCCACTGAGAGACTGTACCACACATGCTTCCTGGCTCTGGCTCTCTCTCAGAGAGAAATTGGGTGCCTTTTTCATGCAGTATGACTTCCCAGCCATAAAACAGAAAAGGCATCTGTTGTTCAAAACAGAATAAAAAAGTTTGAAGGCAAAAAACCCACCCCAAGCCACAAAGATTCATTTTACATGTAGAAGATGCAGGCCATAAAGTCTTGAGTCACCCTTAACAAATTCTTCTGCTATTTTTGTGACTAATGCATTAAATTGTGTAATCCACGAATGTCCAGCTCTTTAGGATTGTACTAAAAGCTCTTTGCTGATTTAGGGTTAGAGATAGCAAAATGAAGCAAAAAAGCAGGGCCTTTTAGAGAAAGGGAAGCAATCAGCACTAATGGATTTATTGTGCAAAAGCCTACATGGTTGAAAAACTGTGCACGTACACACACATCTGGCTGCTTCAGCTGTCAGGCAGTCATGAATACAGCTTGCTGATGCCAAGCAAAAGTCTGTATCAATACAATAATTTATTTGTTCACTTTTATAATGTAGATCTCAAGATGTTAGCCACAACTGTAGTAACAACAGAAAACAAACAGCTAGGTTTTCCAAGAGAAAGTGAAATTTGAACAAAATTAATCAAAGTCCATGCTAAACAACTTAACTAATAGATTGGCAGGGCTTACCTACTGAGTCGCAAAGGCACAGCTCCAGCATTTGCAATGACAACAGCTGGTGTATCACTGCTAAAAGAGAGGAAAAGCTCATTCCCTTTCTGATCCACGACTCTGGCCCCTGCATATAGGTCAGAAGCATGTGTACCTTTGCTACTGCATATATTCCGTATGTTGTCACATCTGCAGTATATTTAAAGAAAATACAGCCTCAGAGTTAGAGGCACATAAGGACCAAATCTTTATTAAAAAAAAAAATAAATCAATATAAAGCAAAGGTTTGAGGAGGGCACGGCTGGTAAGTGAATCAAAAATCATCAGATAGACTCACCTTAGGTAAATGAGTAAAATCTCTGCCCGGCAATATAGACAGGTGCATGTAGGGAAACGTTTGTCTGGGGTCTGCAAGGAAAAAGAACAATTAAGCTGAGCTCTGGATGCAGGAACTTGGCTATTGGAATGCAAAGCCAGGGCTCAGAATTATTTATTTTCCCTTCAGTCTGTTCATTAGCACCCGGCACTCTCTCATGCTCTAAGGCTGTCATCTCAGCCACCTCAATTCAGATGGGTTCACCACTAGTTTCATAATATTAAATGATCTTTCATAAAAGCCCAGCTTTTGCATTTATGTGGTCAATGAGGAAACTCCACTTCCCCTTTAAAAGTTACTCATATTCTCAGAGTTGCAGATCAAAGCACAGAAAATGTAAGTATTAAAGTCTTAGAAAACACAAGGCTAAAAGATAAATTAGTATTCAGTATTTTCAGAAACATCATGAATTTTAAAGCAATTGTTATTATTTCTATAGGGAGACTGATTCATGGGTTGTGGGTCTCTGGTATGATGAGCAGAAACTTATGTAACCTTTCTCCCCTGGCAGTAAATAATTCTCAGTATTCACACATAATATAGCAGAATTTGACATCAGAAAGATAGCTAATGACATGTGCATATTTTATAAAAACTGAGAATTTGCCATAAATATATTTTTCCTTAAAATTCCAATTGGAAAAAAAAATTGGTTCATGTGCACTTCAAACTTTTAAATATTTAGTTGTGTTAAAAATCTGCCTGGACTCCATTTTTTGTTTGGATTTTTTTCTCTACTTGACAGCACTGCTTGGCAGAGGTTATCAGAGGAAGGTTTTCAGAAGATTTCAAGCTTTGGTTAGAGATTCTAAAATATAACAGTCTGTCTTTAAAAGTCACATTCTTATTAAAAAATGCAATTTGGGGGAAAAACCTTGGGAAAAAATCAGTAAGCTTCAAAAATGAATGTTAAGAAATGATCCTGAATAGCAGCTATTAAAACTAATGATTTCCAACTCATTAAAAAAATTCCATAGAGATTGCACTATTATTTCCTGATTATGATCACACCATGAAAAGATCAGGAAACGTTGCAGAAAAAATGAGTAATATATTGTAAATTTTAATGGGGAAATTGTATTTTAAGTTGTTTCTTTTCAAGGAAATTGATTAAATGGATTAAAAATCTGTTTTGGAAGGGCAATTTTACACATTTCTTTTTTTTGAGTAGAGGAGCTGTGTGGAGGCATGTCTTGCAACCGTGCGGTGTCTGGTTCTGATAACAACCCTGGGTGCCCACAGAAATTGCCACTTTTAGATCAGTGTGGTACATTTAACACAGATGAAAAGCAGGACATATTCATCTCAGCACAGAGTGAGTAGGTTGAGACGAGTTAAATGAAGCTGTGATTCTATATATGGTACATTTCAATTACGTGTTACACTTTGAATATAAAGGAAGACCTAGTTTACCCAACATTTATGTAACATTTTTCCTCTTTAAGAATTTATTAACAGTGTCATCAACACTGAAATCACAAGAAGGACAGGCAAAAAAACCCCTCAAGTCTATTTAAAACCACTAATTAGCTGGGCAATCTGACTGTACATTCACAAGAGCTGTTACCTTCTTGGGCTTTCAGTGATCAGTTGTGGAAACAAATGTACCCTGTAACATATTAAAGTAAGAAATAAGTGGACTTTTGGTAAGAAAAAAACCCCAAACAAATCTCAAAATTGAAAAAACTTCACAAAGGCATGGAGTATATAAAGCTGTGCGGTCAAAATTGCGTTCAGTTTTCCTGAGGAACATTTAGAACACTGAAAATGTCTCCTGCTGCTACATGATTTACTTCCCAAACAAAGAACATGGAGTGCTTTCCTGAATCACAGCCATGTGGGGCTTTACTGTATACTGCAACTCTTTGTTTTACTCATAATAATCCAATTGGATTTGCAGCTTTGGCCTCTGTTCCCCCTGAAAGCAACAGGAGCCATGTTATTGATTTCAAGGAGATGCAAGTGTCAGCAGCTTTTAAATCCGTAGCAAATACATGCATACTAGAACGTGCCACCCTAGGCTCCAGTTACTTAGTTAAGTGTACAAGAAAACAGTACATCTTTATCTACTCCTTGCTTCCTGCTGCCAGCGAAGACAGGCACTAACAACACTGCAATTTCCTTTTTTGTCTTGAGACATCAGCTCTTACACTACTACTACCACCTCTACAGAGAACTGGGTACTGTTACAGGTCCTGTGCTACTGCCTGGATTGAGAGGACTTTTTATCCAAGGTTTCCAACCTGAAGTCCTCTTGAAGGGTGATGCCCTTCATTGTCCCTCCAGCAGAGGCTGACTCATCCAATTACTTTGCACACTGTGATTGAGAAAGACTGGTAACTTCAGCCAAAAAACGCTAGCCAACTAGTGTAAATCACACAGTATCAATGATATATGCCTCTTTTAATGTAATTTTAAAAGTGGTCTGCTCATGCAATCCTAGCATTTGTGTCTTAGCTGGTGCAGGAGGTGCCTGTGAGGATGGATTGTTTCATGTCTGTTCCAGGGGGAATATTAGCCACTATAATAAGATCCAAGCCCATCCTTCTTTCCCTTCAGATGATCACATTTCCAGGAAATGTTTTTTACATCATCCATTAGTAGCAATTGGAGATCAACCTCTGAAAACTTCTGCGATCCCATCTCTTTAGCCAAGACCAGACAACCGGTGAGTCACATTTTCTTCAAGCACCCTTAATGTACAGGGTTAGAATACAGTAAACATATTTGAAAATAAAATAAGTTCAAAAATCACAACCCTGACTACTGACCTAACTTCTGTGACAACTTCCGCAGGGAAAATGTGTCCACTCGTTCCTCCCTCATTCTGGACTCGACAGAAATTTTTAATACAAAAACTTTGCTAATTAATTTTGGAATGACAGTATACAAACTGAGTATACTGTTTGGTTTCTTTTTAAGCAAGGAACAGAAATACCAGTGAGCAATACTGTACATTCTGTTCCTGCTCCCTGTCTAATAATGCCAACAAATATTCAGCTTTGATCTCTTACCTTCTGTTGCTCTATAGGTAACAGTGCTGGGTGTTTCTGCTGATACTGTATGAAATCTGTGAGTTTGCTTTTGCAAAATAGAAAGCAGCTAATTATGATTTTTCTGCCTTTCATATTTTCTTGGAGTTTTCAATTCTGAATTTTTAAATTTATTTGGAACCAAACACCCTGTGATACACTTACTCTATATAGGGAAAAGCCACAGACCATCTCCCTGTAGATCACTGTCCTCATTCTGAGACTGTCTAGATCAACTGCCTCAGCTCCAGTTCCTTTATTTTTTGCTATTATGGAGAGGAAGGAGGCATACATTTTATTCAAAAGAGAAATTAATCTGAAATTCATGATAAACTGTTGCTACTCTTTGTGGTGAAGAAGTGGAGGTTAATATTTTTCACATGCTTTGATAGAACTGTTTATGTTGCTACCATGCTTCTGTAACAAACTCAGCAATTTTTAGCATTTGTTTTACAAGTGCATTTGCTTCCAGTTGCCAGCCTGATCCATGAAATATATTCTGCAAGCAAAACTTGCAAATAAAACAAGAAAGAGAGCATTCTGCTCCAAAAAAAAAAATAAATTCAGATATTAATTGGTGTGAGAAATTTTATCCTTTAAAATATCACTTAAAAAACAGTTGTTCAAAGTAAAAAAGAATGATATCTATTCACTAGAGAGGTTAAAAATCCTTGGGATATTGGGATATAATCAGACATATTATTTTGTCAAGAATATTGGCTCCTGATTGTGCCCAATAACTTCTTCCCAGTGGAGGTGCCTTAGGAGTGTTGTTGTACACGCACAGGCAGGGGCACTGACAAGTCATGCTGTACCTTAATGTGTTTGAACTTCCACTGCTAATCAGTTCAGTAATACGGGAACTCTGCCTGGGTCATCTGAGGCCATGGTGGCCAAGGAGACCACAGGAATTGCTTGGGTAGGCAGTTAATCTAAGTCAAAACCCCCAGAGGTTTGAATCCAAATGTGGCCAACAACAGCAGCTTGGAGCAAACTCCTAACTGAGGTCCTTAGGAGGAATAGTAAAGCAGAACTGAAGACAAAGACCCTGCCAAGGTATTGAGAGGAAACCTAGGCAGTAGCAAAGACATTCTGAAGTGTGAAGTTTTCTGTTTGTTAAACCTTCACTGCCATGAGCATTTTAATATATTCCCTAGCAAGGACAAATAAAAACAATAGTATTTTAGTGGAAGGGAAAAAAACACACGAAAAACAGAGCAGTTTTCAATGAATGATGTAACAAATAAATACTTATTCCAGAAATGGAAGCCTGCCCAATCTCCCATAGAGATTGTTTTTACACTGTATATAGAGAAACAGAAAACAGGGTGGAAAGAGTGAGCACAAGATTTTATCAGCCAAGTTTCTAGAGGATTGTTGATGAGGTGTGAAGACCTTTGACTGTGAATTGCGCCTTTAAGCTCAGCATGTGCACGATTCTGCTCCCCTGTGCACCCAGTAAACAGAAAGTCACTCACTTCATTTCACTTGATTGATTCAGACAGTCTTTTCAGAGAGCAGGGACTGATCAAAGGTGAGTCAGTGTGTTTGCCTGCTGCTGTCAGCCCCAGAGGAAATGTCTCAGAGATGCTGAACTTCCCGGAACTTCTCAAGAGCCATGGTTGGTAAAAAATGTTCAACCTTAGGGACACAAGATGGTTTATTCTGGGATTTCTCAAAAGACAGGGGAAGAGAAGGAGTACACTCCAGAGGGGCCAGTGAGAAGCACAGATACAGAGTTGGCCATAATGGTCTTCCCAGCAGTGCAGAGACAGACTGACAGCACAGAGTATAGCAGGGTCATTTTCAACTATCTATGAGTTACTGGGCTTGCCCTCACTGACCTAGCAGGCAGTGGTTCCGCAGCACGATTTCATCACCAGAAGATCCAGCTGAAGAGGTTCCTGCACTCAGGCAGTCATCTCTTCCTCTCCCATAGAAGGTGAAGCTATCACCAGTACAGGTTCCCTTGGACACAATTCAGAATCCAGCCACACAAACGGCTGAATCAGCTGCAGCAGGGACAAAGAGAGGGAAATAATTTAAGGTAGATTTGTCATCACACATTTGTAACATGAAGGTACAATCTTAGCTGCTCTGCAGTGTAACTATGCAGCTCTGGAGTCTTGCTGTGTTGACACACTTGACGAGGTAACTCAAGACGAGTTCTCTTGGATAGCAGTTTATTCTAATTAGTGCTGTGATGGAAGCAAGCACTTCAGTGCTATTAATGAGCTTTCATTCTTGAGCATGAAGTACACCATGAGGAGTACACTCATTTTATTAAAACATAAGATTCCTTCTTTCTCTTCCTGTATTTGATGAAAAGTATTTGCTTTGTCTACAGGCTTTGGACTCCATTTTCATTTACTATGGACTTCTCCAGGTTTCACAACACCCTCCACAATGGATGGCACTATTAAATGTGTTATGCCCAACAGCCTGAGCACTGTTAAATCAAATTACAAAAACCTCAGCGAAAAAAGGGATAAACACACAGGGTAGGTAATGCTATTAAACTATTGGACCTGGACTGATCACTACAAATGGAGTTACATAGTTAGAACATTTAAGAAAGTAGAATAATAACCTGATTTTTCTTACCAGTCAATTTCTTCTGTGTATGAGGTGACTGCAGCTTTATACTCTTGATTTATAAAAGAATTGCATTGCAAGATGTACTGTAACTAAAATTATCATACATATTGATGCAAAAAAGGAAAGTATGATGATATATGGCACCATATATAACTTGACATGCATTGTGAAAACATGGCCTGCATCTAAAATAAACAGTTTCTATGCACAGCTCCTGTGAACAGCACTTGAAATCATCACACAGACTGACTCAATATATGTGAAATCCATCACCAGATCCTAAGAGTTGCCTTCTGTCTCTTTTTAACCAGAAAAATGTGAGGCCATTAAAAATCAGTGTTTCTCTATTCTGGTGGAAGCACACAGAGGCCATGGCACATGCTAAATGGAAAGCTTCTGCAAGCTCTCAACCATACATTACAATGCAGGAAAAAAAAAGAAAAAAGAAAAAAGGGAAAAATTACAAATGCTGAAAAAACATGAACAAAGCCTTGAAATGCTCAGAAGACTCTACTTTCGCATGTGTGACACGTTATACCTGTAAACATAATCCCAGAGTACTACTTACCCAGACCTCTGTGAGAAGGTGCAGTGACACTGGAGAGGAAGTCTGAAGGGTTTAGGCAGGTCACAAAGGCCAAAGAGAACCATTATTTGTCTGGTCTTAGACAGGGTTATCCAAACTGAGAAGTACTAATCTAGTTACTACATCTAAGTTACTGCTTAGATGTTGAATGAAATAAGTACTTCCCAGCAAGCAAAAAAAATCACATTTTTGTGTTTTTTCATACAGAGCTTGGCCCAACTATCCTTGCTAAAGTCAGATACTTAAGTCCTTCTACAAGTACAGATCAAATGACAGCAAGAGCAAGGATGAGCAGTGTAGTGTCTCCTGTACAGAAGAATTCTGCAGCAGAGTTCCCCTCGAGAACTGCCAAGGGTCTGCTCTGCTGTCAAGTGACAAGCCTCCAACAGCTCAATAGAGTTTACTGTGTAATTTTCTTCTGGCCAAAAAGTTTCTGTGGTGTGTACGTCTGCGCGTTAACCACTAACCCGTTTTGTGTCACTGAACAGCAAGAAGTGGATAACAACCAACAATTCTTTTTCACTTTTTATCTCAACTAATGGGCAAGCGGAGTTGGACTATCTGTGAGCCAGCTTGTTTTCAGCCACAAGAGGAAGCAGAAGGAATGCTCTTATATTCTAAAGCAGGAACAGGGAACATATATATAGCCAGCCTCTACCACCCGCTATAGGCAATTTGTGCCTTCATGTAAGAGCATATTGCTGAAAAAATCCCCCAAGACCACTGTCTAAATGAAAACATGAGCTCATAAATTGTAGTTCTTTTCTTCTGTTTGTTTGCCCCATAACTGTGTATGCCACAACTGATGTTTCCTCACTGTCTGCAAGTAAATTTGCATGCAGGTAAATTGAGGTTTCAGATTAATATCATAGGAAATGTAGATTTTTAGATCTGAAGCAAAAAAACAGGTTTGAGGCAATGTATGAAAAGCCCTAAAACTTCAGCAACTGGCAAAACACGATTCTACTCAAGAAGGAAGTTTTCCCATAAGGTACCAAGCCAAATTTCCAATGACATACACAGAAGAAGGGAAGAACCTTGTGATTCAGCACATCATTGCCATGTACGTATCTGACAGCATATACGCAGACAGACATGTTATATATATAGTTCTAAACCAGTATTTTCTGTTCAATTTTGTAGTTTCCCCCAAGAAAAATAAACTTTAAAATGTGATACCTGTTATGAACTCAGATTCTAAAAAGTTTTAATTAATAAAAATCATCCAAAGCCAGTAAAAACCAGTAACTGTTTTCCTCCCTAAAAATAATAAGCAGTTTATTAATATTGAGTACGGTACAAGGTAAGTGTTATTTGTTTTCTTTTAAATATTGGAAGGATATCCAAATCTCTGAAGACTTCTCTTTCAAAGGTGGCCATTATTTTAATCCTGAATGTTTTTCATTACTTCTTATAGCTTATTAGAGACATGCATAGTTTCCCCCCTTATTTTTTTCAACATCAGCATGACAGTGGGCTGCAACATGAAAAATCCACACTCCTACCTGTGTTGGAACAGTCTGCAAACAGAGACAGCTGCTGGCTGTGACTGACATGACATGAGGAGAAAGCTTATGAGTCATGGAAGCTTTGTTGATTTGGAGATTAAGTTTGCACTCTTGATAGGAAGGATTCTCCCCCATTCTTTGCCTCAGGAAGAAAATTGAAACATGACCCTGATGGAGTGCAAGCAGTGAAAGGTGGTTGTTTTAAGAAGAAATGAAACCATGTGAAATCATTTGACTGCTATGAACATTTTGTTAATCTAGAACATGCTTTATAGTGTTCAGTACTTTGGCAAGTTTGATGCCTCCACTCAGTTTAAGAAATGTAAACATACAGATGTAAATTTTCCCTCTTGTATTCTACATCTTGATCAACCTCTGCCCACGTATTTTGTACAGAAGGTCCCCCAGTTTCATTCTCACTGGATATTACAAACTTCAATAAATTATTTAAAACACCACTGAAATTTAGAAGGCGGAATAAAAGAGCTTTCTGGCCCCTGCTAGGCAGTAGGAATTTATTCTTCCTGAGAATTTTGTGTCACATTGGCCTGGGAGTCAGTAGGTCTGGCAGATAAAGCCAGAACAAGGAAAATGCTCAATTATCCAGACTAAGAAGTGCTGAAATTTGTCACCCTTTCTAGAATTTTACTATAAAATAAAAAATAATTACAGTAAGACAGCAAAAAGGAAGTGATCATTGCAGGTCTCATCAAAGACAATCAGCAACTGTATCTGTAGCCCACCTAGAGCTATAGATCTTTACAGGATGTACCCTTCCTGCATGCTTCAGATGTATAAAAGAGTGCTGTGTGATTTACCCTCTGTCAGCACGTAGGACAAGAACTTAGTATCAGGAGTCATTTTGCTTCTACACAGACAGGAAATATCTTGTGATGCTTCCACAGCTGTTAAAAGTTTTCCAGTATGCCAAAGTATATATTTTTGTCTGCTGCCCTCTATCACAGGATGACTTCAGAAAGGTTGTGTTGTGGGTAAACAGGTTCTTATTATACTACCTTTAAAGACAATGTCAGCATTTCCATTTTTCTCTGTAGAAATGGCAGACAACAAATTTCTGGTAAGTGTTTCAACCCCTCCAAGTTGAATGTTTTAAAAATAAATGCTAAAAGGTAAAAAAGGTGAAAAAACCCCATGCTTTAGGGGCTAAATAAATTCCAGTTCCTAATGGTTAGGAGAGAATATTGTAATAGAAATTAGTTACCCCAAATGTACCCATTGCTGCTCCGCACTGTTAGGGGTGGAACAATGGAATAAAGGCGTAACAAGACTGCACTCAGTAGGGCAACTCTCAGGAAAGGCTTTGCATGTATGTGAGGTATGATTTCATTAACAAGTGATGTAAATCGGTGACAATGACATCATACAGCTCTAAGTGATGTCCATCAGGATGCCTGCTTTCCTGCAGACACGCCATCTGTTTCAGTCGAGTGTGCTGGAGGCTGGAGTCCAAGCCCATTGAAGCTACTGGAAGGATTCCCATGAATCTTTGCCTCTGTGACTCATCTGTAGCTTACACAATGCACAAAATGTCAGGCTCACAAACTGCGCTGTGCAAACACGACAGCTAAAGCCTAACCAAAACACAGAGCAGCAGTCAGCGCTCTCATACCGACATGTGCCAGGATCTGGTCTGCTGGAACTCTTGCAAGTGCAGTGAGGTGTAGCAGGAGTACGTAGGAGATGGATGAAACTCTGAACTGCTGCCTTTTACTGGGGTGACTTTAGGAGAGACATTCAGCACTCAGAGCCAGAGGAACCAATTCTGTGCCTCTGGAGCGATACAACTATCAGCAGGGATGATGTGCCTAAAGGGAAAAACATGGGCCACAGTGCCTGAGGAAATCAAACCCCATAGGAGAGGTGGGAGTAAAGAATCTCTGAAAGAACAGTAAGGGCAGTGAGTAAAATGGGAATATGACATAAAAAAAGCCTGCTATATTTATGGATTTAAGTTGCCTTCTCTAAGTAGAGATGACAGCACTTTTCTCTCTCAAGATTATATAAAGGGACACAGTTCCCTGCATGGAGCTCCCACTGAAGTCAGTGTGAGTCATTTGTGCAGGCTGCTGGGAAATACATTCCCAGGAGAGCTAATTATTGCCTATATCATAACGAGCTTGCAGAAGAGGCTTTATAAACATCTGCCACTGTTTCATTAACTCCAGTTCAGGAAACCGAACAACTGTCAGCCTAAATGACATAGTTTGGTATTTTCCACTAATTCTGCAAATAGAGCAGTGAAGGGCAAGTCCTGGCAACACCTTTAGTTTTTAAGGTATTTTCAGGTAAAGTTTTGACAGAACAAACTTTGCATGAAAAAAAAGCTAAATGCTCAGGGTTGTTCAGATATGTTTTGAAAAGTATGCTGATTTTAACTCCAGTCCCCTATCAGAAACATACAGTTATTAAGACCTCTTCTCTCACTTCACTTTACAAGACAAAGAGACAAACAAAAGGCCCCCCAAGTGCATGATTCCACTCTTGGACTGGCATAAAACACAACACTGCAGCCATGCTATTGGTTCAAAGAACTCAGTGAGGTGAGAAACAAACTTTCATACTATAAAGCCAGCAGAAGAAAAAAGACAGTTTATTAAGGACAGTGCTCATGTGTTTCACTCCACAGTTTAAAAAGTCTATTTGCCTAAAATTGGATATGGCTGTAAACCAAATTTATGACTACAACCTGTCCTGTAAGACTTATTTACATTTATGAACCTTTAAAGCATGAGTCTGCTTGTGTTTTAGTCAAAATCTTTGAGCAATCAAGTCCTTTTACTGATCAAGTACTGAACATGAGTCATATATGGCAATTGAGATCTCTGTCTCAGCGTTAGGGGAGTAGAGGCTTTATGACAACCCTGAGCATTTAGCTCTTTTCTTGTAGAATAGATACAAAGTTTGTAATTACTTTCCCATTTCAAGAGAGAAACGGAAGACTACAGTATTTCAGAAATCAGCGAGATGGGAAATGAGGCCAAAATCTGAAGCAGAACACCTAATCCTGAAACAAAACTGTGGGATTTGCACAGAATTTTTCTGGATTAGTAGTTCTTTCTGTGTCTCATTCTCAAGAAATCCCTTCTCCTGAGGGACTTTCCTTGGGTGGGTAAGTCAGAAGGTGTCGTGTGAAACTACTTACATCTCCACGTGATTTACAACATACCGAGACAATAACATCTCTCAGGTACAGCCTACTGAAAGATATCGTTGTGATAAATACCTGCACTCATCTTCATTATCTTGTACTAGACAATGGTGGATAAAAAAAAAAGTAATAATAAATATGAAAGGTAATAGAGTTTGTGGGGTCTTTCTGAGTCCATCAGTTGTTCTATGAGGACCTTCCTTGCATATACTTTCCTGAAAATGTGTCAGAGGAAGATGCAGCTACATACCTGTCCCCTGCACAGCTTACCTTTTAGGCAATGTGATCTTACACATGCAAAGTGGTCCTCATTCATCACAGCAAGGCAACAGAACAGATTGACTGGCACAGTAGTTATTTAAAAAAAAAAAAAAAATTGAAAAAAAATCAAGCTGATTTATTTAGCTGTCATGAGCTTCAACATCTGGACAGTTTTATCTTTTTAACACTTCAGTGACTTTTCTACAGTAACAATTGAAGAAAGAAATGCAGCAAATCTGGAACTTGGTACATAAATACAACAGAAAACAGACTCAAGGACTAGGATGGCTGTGTATGCCACCTGCTCCTGATGGTCTCTTTAGACTGAGCCACATTAACCTGGAAAGACATGGAACTGAACAAAATATACTATTTGCTTTTTGTTTTGTACAAATGCTCTTTAGAGCCTTTCCTATACCCCTATATTTTGACTGTGTACTAGTGTGAGAAATTACCCCAAAGAAATCAACTGATACTAACTGCAATAGGCAAAATAAGAATTAAGTTCAGTAGCTGTATCCATCCCTAGAGCATCTCTAACACAAGAACCTATGGTGTTCTTTCAAACACCCTTCATGGGCAAGAATTCCACTCTACTTCCATTTTGTCAGAAACCCAAAATCCAGCAAATACAGAAAAAAAGATTCTGGAACAAAAACATCATTATGCACTGTGTAGCAGGGATCTGAGACCCTTTGTTATGTTTTTCACTGTGTAACAACACGTGCCTCAAAATTACCTAGGAAAGCATTGGCATCAGGCATTATCTGGCCAAACTGGAAGAACTCCAAGTCCTATCAAACATATAGCACTGGCTGCACCTAGTATTTTGTGACTGTATTTATAGAACATGGATATGGAAAGATTTAATCAAGGAAAAATACCCTCTTATTATGACTTGACCAGTTCAGAAATTATAGAGTCTATACTCACACTGCTCAAAGGATTGTCTGACATGTCCTGTCTAAGGGCAGATGCCTGAAGCTGAATTTCCCTTTGTGTCCAGTTCTTTTTTTTTTTTTTTTCCTTCAGTTTGCTTTCTGCTTTCTCAGTGAAAAGGATATAAAGACATTGGACGCTCAGCTGAGGTGGGCTGGGCATACATGTGTTGATGGATGAAGGGAGTAGTTGCCAGAAGCTTGCACGCACTGTAGCATTCTTACAGAATAACCCTGTGCATGAATGCCACACTCTGAGGTATTGCCTGGATGAGGTTTTCTTCAGAACAAAACACAGCATTTGCAGCTCCCCATGTTCAGAAAAATAATAATTCATGTTGGAAGCAATGCAAAGAGAGATGTTGGGAATCTGAGACTATCTTATAAGAGGAGACTAAACCAGCTAAAACTGTTTCATTAAAAAAAAAAGTCTGGGAGGGCATATGCTTGCTTTTTTAAAAAACACTGGGAAGAAACACAAAGAAGGGGAAAGAGGGGTTTAAGCAATAGGATAATGTTGCCACAAAAACACAGGGCTCTGAGCCAGACCCATTAAAATTTAGACTGGAGTTAGAGGGTTATTTCTACCCATCAATGAAGTGATGCTTTGGAACAGACTTCCAGTCAGGAACAGTCACTGGCAGTCTAATCAGTTTTAAGATGAAGCTTGATCAATCTTTTAAAAGGATAATAGGACAAGCCTGTCTGCGATGGCAGAAAACTGGATTCGATTTTAGAAGATCCCTCCAAGTACTAAGCTCTAAGACAATTGCTCAACATCATACTGAGTTTGCTAAACTCTGTGTAGTGTTTAGCCTAGAAATTAGACTCTATTTAGGTTTTGGCTTAAAAATATTGCTATTTTCAAGACCTTTTGCATAGAGAAGGAAATTAAGTGGCACAGTAGTGCAGAGGCAGAAGTATCTCTGATTTTCTAAGTTTATATCATCCCTTATTTCTAAACACTTTTGTGACCCTATTATTGTAGATCATCCTTCTATTATTATTTTGCAAGGTGCTAGTAACTACCATCATTGTTTTCTGGCTGTAATACAAAACACAAAGGCATCAATTTATTCATTAATTAATAAAGCATGCTGTAATGCCCAGAATTACTCCATGTGAAAGATCTTTTAAATCACTACACTCAGAATTTGGAACCTCTCCCTGAAACACTAGAATGGAAAAACAGCTAGGCCAGCTATCTCAGTATTACTCAACTCCTGGCTCAAGGACCAGTGATGAGCATCCAGAAGGAGGAGATGTTTTAAAATTTTGGGGTTTTTTGAACTACATTCCTGTTCACCATATAGAAATGTGGATGAAAATCTTGGGAGACTTGAAAGACCAAGGCACTCTAAGGTGGGACGATATTCATTACAATGTCTTCCTGATAAACATGCTGGTCCAGTCCTGAACAAGCACTACAGTTCCTCTCCTAAGGAAAATTCTGGATTTCTTTTTTTGTTTGGCATATTATTCTCTTCCCCTCCACCCCAAACTGGAACAAGCTATTGGGGATGAGGTTAAGCATGTGAAAAATACCTTTCGCAAAGATTCAATGTCAGATGAGCCACAGTTCTGGACCTTCTCCCAGTGTCTGTTCCAATGGCTCCGTTGTGGTCTAGAGTGGCCAGTGGCCAGGTATTCCATGCTCTACCAAGGCTGTGGGGCATGTTGGTAATCCAGGACATGGACTGCCTGGCATGGCAACTGATCCCCTGACATGACATCAGGAAAGTGTGCTAGGGGAAAAAAAAAAAATCAACCTTCTAGTGGAATTGACATTTCCCCAACAGGTTGCTTTGTTGGAACTTTGTTTCCATAGGGAAGGAGTCAATGAGAGGATCACTGACTAGCCCCACCTACTACTGTTGGCAGTTGCTGTACAAAGTAGAAAAAAGGTTAATTCACAGATCTAAGCTTCTCTCTGACTGTGCTATTAGAGTCTATCAGATTGAACCTTAATGTTGGCATTCATAATACCTTTTTTCAAGAAACTAACAGCAATCGCTGCAATATATACTAGTGACAGAAACTTAACTCTGTTTCGTTTCAGCTTTCCAGGAGATTTGCTGTGAGGAATAGTAGTGTTCAGGGACCTATAAACTGAAGATTGCATAGGGCCTAGATGCCTTAATGCAGAGTCATCTCAGTAGTACGATAGCTGATAAGAGCACTAAGACAGATTAATAAAACGATAGTGGATTCCATAGAATAGCTGTTTTTCAGTAACCTAGAGAGGCTGTTTGGCACACCCAAGGGGTGTGCTTCGCCGTGTTTGGCCAGAATATCGCTCATCTCTGTTCGTTCTGCTCTTTTATTGTTGATGGGAGGAAAAGGGTTCTGCTTCCAAAGCTGGCTGCTTGTCTCTTTTGTTCCTTTTTCTACTAACATTTCACTTTCTGAACCTTCTGTACTTCCTGACGTTGCCATTCAAATTCACAATCGCCACAGGTTTTGCAGGGAACGTGCAAAGTTGCATTCATTTGTAGACCAGGAATCACAGCAGAAATTCTGCAGATCCAAACCCTTCCCAGCCTCTCACTGCCCCAAGCCCGCCCTGGCTGTCACACAGCTGCAGAAGCAGATGTATTGCGTTGATATGCCACCACCTAGTGGTTCATACCGCTCGCACACAAACTGGCACGGGACAAATTCCCTCTAGTTTGCTGGGTTCTCAGGCTCCCAAACTTTATCTCACAGTTTCAGGGTGAAGCCTGGAGAAATAGCATTGCTCGTGCTCTGCCCAGGTTCCTGCAGCACCTTCAGGCTGCTGCCTTCTTGCTGATAGTGCTCTTTCCCTGGGCCACCAGGAACACCAGCACCCTTTCTCACCATCGTTTTGTTTTATTTTGATTTTCCAAGTTGCCTGTCCCCTCCACAGAGCTCTGCCCAAGCCAGCACTTCCTCTGCTGCAGACGTGACAGGGCCAATCTTGTGTCTGAGCAGAGATGTTGAAGTACTGCCTCAGTAGACACTGTTGCTGTCTGGAGCTCAGTTCTCCCTTCCCAGGGTCAAGTTGGAAGCTGGGCTGTTGATCTGCAAGATGGATTCAACTTTTCAAAGCAATTCTGGCTCTTTTGGGCAAAGTCCAGCTGCACCCAGCAGCTTCCTAGGGAGACACCCTGTGTCTGCCCTCAACAAGACTCTTCAGCCACAGGTTCCAAAAACACCACCACAAACCATCCAGCTTCAGAAGGCAAAAGCAAACACTAAGAAACACTTTCAGCTGAAGAAGGCTCCTTAGCTAACATAGCACAACCAAAAAGTTCTACTTCTACTTTTCTTTTCAGACGGAGCAAGGCGGTGTGTGAAACATATTAAGCTGAAGTTACTGTAACGTTCTAACCATTACACATCTTTGAAAATTTGAGGATGCTTAGTCTGATGCTATGCAGGCTCTGAGAAACCAGCAGTCAGTGGGTGCCTGAAAACAGACCCCAAAATACAGAAATGAAGAACATCCTGCCAAAACCAAATGTCACAGTAGGACAAAACACTAGATCAGATTCCGCTCCCCTCTGCTTTGTAGAGCACTCATATTTGCTACTGAGATGAGGCATGTAAGTACGGGCCTGAAATAGTTCCTCTCTGACTAAAATTCACCCTCTATGCTTTTTGTTTGCTAGTTAGCAGTTTTTAAAGCTGAAAGTACAGAAGAAGTGTTAACTCTCTCATCAGCTAAGTATGTGGTGAAAACATGCAATAGCACGGAGCTCTGTCTAACCTCAACGTTCCTTGGAAGGAAAGGAGAGAATTCTTCGCAAAATTCTCTTGACACTTTTTTTCAGCTGATTTTGCAACTTGGCAGTTTTTCATCAGTGTCACAGCCCACTCAATACTTGGGGATTACAGTGAAGTATGGGACAATTCCTGTTTAGCAGTTCTTCATGTAAACTAATTCTAAAACTGACGGACTACCTTTTGCATATACTGTGTAGGAAGTTTTCCACTTGCAGAATCCTTTACAAAGGTGAATCCTTCTCGAATTCCCAGAGACTGGCTGTATAGGAGATGGGGAGAAGAGAAACAGCATTTGAAGTGCTGTACTGACCTTAATTACAATGAATTATTAACATATTAACAAGTAACTTTCTCTGATATTTGTAATGGATTGTATCAAACAAAATACTTAGAAGTCTATATTAAATCTATTATTTATGTCTTTGTTCCATGGCCACTCAGTGTGTTGTCTTTTAAACCTATTTTGTCTTCTCTTGTAGAACACTTCCTTTAGTGATGATTATATCATTTTTACTGTTGCATTCAGGTAAACTCATGAAGGCTTAGCTTTCTCTGCTACAAAAACCATGTTTAAGACCTTCAAACAAAAAGCAAAATATCTGTTAGAGAGAAGTATTGTTAAGTCCTTTTGTGTTGCACAGGGCCAGAACACAACACCCAACTTCCCTTCTGAAACCTTCCCTTTTTTCTGTCCAGCCGAACACTTCGTCCAGCCAGTTATATCACCATTCAAGCTCAGGGTCAGCACACTAACTTTGTTCTCCAAACTGGTTAATCCAGTGCTTTGGCAACTTATCTTCTTCCTGATCCAGATGACTCTTCCTCCAAGTTTTCCAAATTGCCAGGGGCAGTCTTCTTGATTCTTCCTCTTATCATCCTCAAGTTAAACCCTTTTCTGTTGTCTCTACTACCTACTTCTCGTCCTTGCTTCAAAAACTTTCACAGCCTAGTTCTACTTCAGGAAATTGCTGATTTCCTACTTGTTTTTCTGTACTTTCATATTGCCTCCCATGTTACCACAGACAAACCTTTCTCTTGCAAGTCCCTAAACCCACCACTTGTACACTTTAATAGTATGCCCTTCCCTAATACATTCTCATAACTCCAACCCAATAACAGAGGCAAGCAGTGAAGCCTATGGACACAACTTTTGCCTGGTTTCTGTTCATTTGGCCCAGATCCAGCCTGCTGTTTGGGCTCATCTACCTATCGCACATCTTTTTTAAGCCTGTAACCCTCCATGGACGTGGCTGTCATTTTTCTGATGGACTTGTTTTCTCTGACATGCATATACATGTGGGGTGGAGTTTAAATCAAAGCACATCAGACAAAGCTCCTCATTGCCTTAAATTTGGTAACCTTTTTCTAGGCAGCAAAGGTACGCTGACAAGACATTTTCCCAACCTTTATTTTAGAGAAGGGTTGGAAGGAGTTCCATTTGTTTAAAATGAAAGAAGGCTCCAAAAATTTCCCATCACCTGCTCCTCCATATCCATTAATCTGGATAGCCCCCACCTAAGAGAAGAAGCTCACACACAGGAGTGTTTTGTGTGTAAGTGAGGAGCAGACAAACCTACTGAGCAGGCACCAGAGCTGTGGCTCGTGACCATCTGACAGTGGAGCAGCCATCATGGACAGATCTATGCAGCCTTCCTTTTCATTCACCTCCCCACACAGCCTCTGCCCTGGTTCTGTCAAATGGCAATTCTGTAAACCTCCTCATACTCATAGTCTAAAGTTGATCTTGACAGCAAAACCATGAAGTGAGAAACTATTATTTCCCCAATTTTAAAACAAAATAAATAAACAAGTCATATTATCTGTCTATCACAAAACTACCACCAGAAAAGGTACTCAGCACTCTCAGCACTCTGATTCACACTTGACTTGCACCAGAACCAAGACACGTATTTCTGAAACTGCCCATTATTTTTTCTTAGGCCTGTAAAAGTTTTAACATTCACAGCTTGCAATTCTGCACACTATTCAAGCAGAAAATGCACGCACAGAAGTTTGCAGAGCAAAGCAGAGAAATCAGACAGATTCCTATGCCAACAACCAACAAATGCTGCAAAACTTTAACCCACGTGATGAACTCCTGACCACTGACTCTAACAGGCACTAACCACTAAACCTTTCTCTCTCTAACAACCTCTGCTCAGTAGGGGTTAAACACTCTCAAATTCAGAGCAGCTACTTTTAATCCATAAGAATTGTTACTTGTGTTTCACACCTGTACCTTAAAACTGTCTCCCCACAGCTGTTTGCTCTAATAAATCACAGCTTCCCACAAACCTGAGCTCTTTCAAACAAGAGGGATGTCAGCAATTTCATGTCTTTATCAGATCAGTCTGTTCACCAAGCTCCTCAGCCAAAAGCAGCATCAAAGACAACTTGCTAGGGCTGCACAAAACCAGGCAGCTGCCAGCAAGAGGGAGGAGCAGTCTGGGGCAAGCTTCCCGATGTTGGGAAGGAGAGGGACAGATGGTTGTTGCTGGGTGGGTGAAAACTGCAGCTCTATAAGGCTGCTGGTGTGTTGATACTCGCTTCTTAAGAAGGTAGAAAAGGTAATTCAAAGTGCTGGCAGCAAGTCTGGATACAGCACTGATGTGGCTGCTGGGTGGTCCCACAAGGGCTGGCTGAGGTTGGGCTTTCATGGGAGCCTCTTTGCAAAAAGTTAGAGGGCATGGTATCAGCGTGGGCCTGTTTGCTACTTGATGCTGCAGACATTTTTTCTAGTGCTAACGGGAATGATTAATAGCAGGATTTAAAATAACCCATTTGTGTTTCATGTATCAAGGAATGTAGAAGCTATATTTTGAGATTTTTTTTAAAAAATAAAGGTACGCTTGAGCTATACTAAATAAAGGTTTTTAATTTACTCCACTAGTTACGTGGATCTCAACTTTACATGTGGTTCATTAGAGACACTGGATAAAGCAGGGCTATATCTACCGGGATTTCTCATATATCACTGTTGATGCAAGATCGCTCATTTCTTCTGCTTTTATGAGTACAACCTGCCTGACACATTTACTTCAAGACAGAGGTTCATGTCTCAGGTTTTCTCTGTGTAGCCTCAAGCTCTGGTAAAATATAAAGGTCTTTTCATAAAAGAAAACAAGACCCAGCTGTGAAGTTTCAAATTTCAGTCCCTCTTCAAACATGG
Organism: Grallaria varia; assembly: GCA_013396735.1. Taxonomy (NCBI): domain Eukaryota; kingdom Metazoa; phylum Chordata; class Aves; order Passeriformes; family Formicariidae; genus Grallaria; species Grallaria varia. Next base: position 739,018 of record VWZG01010605.1, read on the forward strand.
AGTTTAGACTGGAGTTCACAGCAACTAAACTGCACTTCCCTGCTTGGATGCTGTAAATTAGCTGGTCTCTTCTTTGGGATAGTGTTTTTTTGTTCTCAGCGGCCCTAAAATTAGATACCAATTTAAGACCTTTGGGCTTCCAAACAGCGACCTCGCCTTTCACTTGGCTATTGAAGAATGAAGGATTGTCATACAACAAAGTAAAAGGTTTGAAACATGTTGCTAACAGGTGACATCTATTTGTGATGGGAGATAGATCCACTGCGAAAGGCATAGACTCTGTATCAGCTTCCCGTGCTTGAAAGAAATATATGTATTTTGGAGAAGAAAGGAATGATTTTCAATTTCACCACTCTTCAGTTTTGCTGTATTTTGGCAAATACTCATCCCTGACTGACAGGCCTTGGAGACTTGAAGGAAAGAAAGTACCTAGTACTGTTCTCAGCTTCAGTACTACTAACAATGCATAACTGTATAGTTGAGGATGTGATTTGTTATTTATTTTTAAATTTGGCTCTATTCTGCTAAACAGAGAGCAACTCAAGGAATCTATACTACCAGCCGAGAGCCTCCACAACTCATCATCCTGCTGTGCTAGCCAACACAAAATTAACTCAACATCCTGTTTGCAGTGTACAAGCAAGTAAAAAAACAAAAGTAATACCTTATTTACAGAAAATGGGCAAACAGCACTAAAGCCTTAACAAATGTTTGTTTGTATAAACAATATCCAAAGCAAACACTGAGGTGTCTTTTGCATTTTTAAGACACTGCACTCTCCAGCAACCTCAGAGCAACAGAATGCACAAACGCTTAAGCAAATATTAGGAAAAACGTGTTGCAAATACAAAGCAGTATTTTCCTTGCAAAAATTTTTAGGCACTGCACTTAAATAGTTCATGCTTTTAAATCAGAGCAGATACCCCCCAAAACCAACCAAAAAAAACCCCCAAAAACAAACCCACAAAAAACCCAAAATTCAACTCACAACAGCAACAAAAAAACCCAAAAACCCATGCATACTTTGGAACTACCTAGTTTCAAATGCATTACTAAATTCCACACATCAGACTATTCCCAAACAAGATACTGATTGACCATACTTGTTAGAAAATAATTTCAAATTATAAATACGCTGGTTAGGGTTGCAAATTAGTAATAGATTATTTGACAAGGAGTTGACATTTCCCGAGGTTTTTTTTAATCACTACAACAAGTAGATTTTTTTGTCTATGATCACAAAAAGATCTTCAGTAAGATTCAATAGAATGTCCACCGTGAGCATTTGAATAAACCCCACAGAATGGATCAACATGACTGTCATCAGATTATTTTTGATCTTCTGCCACTAGATGGTGTCCAGCTACCCGAGCTGTAGCCACACCTGCATTAATCAAAAAACAACCTTCAGAACTGCTGAACACTCACTCCTGCAGCTTCTACTGATATTTTGAGTAAGCTATTTTCAAGGGAGATTTGGCTTTTCAAGTCTTACTTTTGATCTCTGTATGGTGTTTTAAATGGGAAACAATGAAGTCTTTGATGTGGATTCTTGCATAAACAGAAGCAATGAACTACAGAGCACCTAACTGCAACCAAGGAAATGTGAGCCAGAGTTGAAGTAATGCAAAATACCCATTCTAAAAATAAGGGAAAGGAGGGTAATGCAAAGTCCAGGGAACAAAACCCAGCGTCACCGTCCAATTGAGCAAGAAACAAAAGACCATAAAAGCCAGTCTGAAAAAAGTATAAAACCCTTCCTGTGTGTTTTGTGGAATTTAATATGTGATCTTTTACCTCTTATTTGAGAGCTACTGGAGGGCCATACTGTTGTGTGGGAAAGCTGTAAGAAACAGAAAAGATACAAGTGCACTCAAGAAATGTGGGGTCAGGCACAAATATGTATTGGAAAAGAGCATTTTCTCCTTTGCCTTTACTCCTCTTTTACCCTTATAATTATATACAAAGACTAATGGAAAACTCTGCAATGCTTCACTCTGTTCCCAGGGCTGCTAATAAGTAAGGCATCAGGGGGCCTCAGTCATTCACTATCAAGAAAACCAGGGCACACTAACTCTTTACTTGCTGAATTAACCCAGTTCAAAGTCTTCATTTAGCAAGAGAGGCAAAAGAGGAAAGAACAATAGCAAAGGAGGATTAAAATTCATGTACATAGAAATTTGCAATAAAATGACTAGAAAATGTTTCATGGTGAAAAACCACAACCCCCCCTTTCTTACCAGTGTCACCATGGGGGAAGGAGTGATTTAAAATTGAATTTTAAAAAGCACGTTTGAGACCTTTTGATCAGCTCTAGTGATGAGAGGCGTTTCAAGCTACCTCTGTTGTATATGAAGTCAAATCAGTGATGAAATTCATGAGTTCAGGGCTGTTTAGCTGGAATTTAAGAGACCACCTGTCCCTCAGCTTTTCCTCAGAGTGATACTGCATGTATAAGCACAAATTAGACTCTTATTCTACAGGAGTATTACAAATCACTATACCCACAAAAGTAGTCTTCACTGATGTCAGTCAGGTCACGTGTAGTCTTTCTCCTACACATCTGGAGCTTGCAACTTTCAGCACACTCAAAACCATTCAACAGCTGCCTGGCAATGGGATTAATTCAAAGTAGCTCACATTTTCTACAGAATCACATTAATTGCACCTTTTTTTTCTTCTAAAACACTACAATTACAACCATTTGAATGCTGTAAGGGGACGACACAGCAAAGTAACAGGGTTGTGGGATCCAATTACAAGCAGCCTAAAAAAAATTCCCGAACCTTCTCTGATGCCCAATCTATTTTCCATTTGAGGCAGCTGCAGTTGGATGCATCTCGGGAGTTCAAGGCAGCATACTGATCTAAGATACAAAGAATAAAACATTGTTCTCTTGCATAACTCTGGGAAGCCTCTCAAATCATGGAAAGGGACAAACAGCTAAGGAAACTATGCTTGAGAGCTCTCCCTTCAGAATTAATAACTTACCTAGCCACTTGAAATGCTGAATGAGAAATTACTGTGACTTAGGTGATACCAGGCAACTTTGCATTAAGAAAATGATATCTGAGCCATATACAGATAGAACATTATGGCTATCTTGAGGATGATAAACTGTATAGTTAAATGGCTATTTAACTGATTACATTAATACAGTACTTAAAGTTTAAATCAGTGTTTGTGTTATCCAACTTGATGGTATACATTGACATCAAGGATTAAATTCTGACATTTGCCTGAAGGTATACTGCCCTCAGCAGTATTTTGCTGCTGAATGCTTTGGTATCTCATGACTGAACTGACTGCCTTTTAAACATTTCATGAGACCAGTGGCAACTCAGAGTGGAACAAATGCAGAATCTGAGATACAGACAGATACAGAGATACAGATCTCATCTTCAGTATAGCCTTCTGTGATACAGCACAAGCTTTACATTCTCCAAACCCAGTATTATATTTCAGAATGTTATGTTAGATTCGTTATTTTTTGTGTTATGCCTCGTTAGTACCTGAAATGACAGACTCTAAAATTTAAACATGGTTCACAAGGCTCCCTTTCCTGGGATGACATTAATCCGGACTTCACTGCAATGCAATATCAATCAGTTGGATGGAGGTCCTTCTTGTCCTACTGATCTTTTGAGAAGTCTGAGGGCCATGCTCTTGAACTTCATGATTTAAGACTGCAGCCTGACAGGTAGCAGAGGTGCTGACCTGATAGCTGTGGTAATAGCCTTGCTTTTAACTACCTTAACTTTTGAAGTTTTCACACCTCACTAGTGAGTTTGAAGCTGCTGATATCACTTTATGCCAGACAGTTATTCTGTACAGAACATCTCTTGATACAGAACAACACTGGAAGCCATCATTGCTCAATGAAACCATGACAGGAATTAGGAGTAGACCAGAAGGGTTCTTACTCACCATAGATGTGATATTGAGACCTTCACATCCCCTTCAGCACAGTCAGTCACTGCAAGGGCTGAATTTCACCTGGTGCACACCCAGCTCTATAGTTTGACCCTGCCCAATGTCTAGGCCCAGCAGAACTTCAGAGAGAACATTTCTTTGCCGGTCTCACACCACCCTTTCCAGCTCTAAGTACTCCCACCTTTCTGTAGCCAAAAGCCTTTCAGCTGCATATTGACACTAAGAAGCCTTCTGTGTTCATGCCAGTCCTTCCAAAGTTGCGGTTTGGTGGATTAATGGAAAACATGGAAAACAAATACAGCTCTCATTTCCCAGGACTTCTGTCAGTCCCAGGGCTTTCAGTGGTGAGGAGTGGTAGTTCAGCCCCTCCACATTAGCTCTAAGAATTCAAAACAGGACCAGCAAGTAGATAAATAGCGACTTTTTTTATGTTGGAATAGGGCTCCTACAGCACAGAAATGCCAAGACTCATGAAGAATAACACTTTCAGAATGACCAGGAAAAAAACTCCACACACCCCACACTAAAGGTAAGCTTAGTGTAAGCCTTCTGCTACTTAAAAAAATTACATAGACCCAAACAAGGTTATTGAGGGTCATATGAATAAGGGCTGAGGTTCTGGGAAAAAAAAAAAAAGTTATTCCTGATAAAAATCTGTGATATAAAGTCTTAATGTGTATTTCCTAACTGTGCTACATTTGGTTGCTTATTAAAACAGCTTCTGAAGGAGTCTTTTATACAAGAACATGCTCATTCTTCCTTTGCGATTCCTTATTCCAGTGAAAATAAAGCTCAAAAGGAAATAAATAAAAATTGCATAACTGCAGGAACATGAATTTTTCATGGCTCCCTAGAACGAAAACAAAGCTAAACTTTCTTGCTCCACAAGTGATAAGCATATGAGAACAAATGTACACTTTACAGAGGTTTTCAGCCCCTAATGTAATTTCTCACAGGCAGTCAATCTAGCAGATAAACTAAGAAACAGACAGACAAATATGTGTGCTGCCAGCTTGTGCTTGAAAAGTTTGGATTCCAGGGAACACCCAGTGGGGACTGAGCTTACAGAGAGAGCACATAAATCTATGTCAGCACCACCCCTGAGAGAAACAATTTCCTCTTCTCTATCTTAATCAATGGCTAACATTAAAACATTTTTATTGGCAAAGGCCAGATTCTCAATTTCATAATTAATCTCTAAAATATACCAGAGAGATGAGCGTAAGCCATAGACAGCTAGGGTAAAGCAGATGAAGACCACAGTCATCTGCCATTATGCCCCTGCCATGCCAGAGCACAAACAGGTCTATGTGAAGGAGATACATCATGCCAAACGTTTTTGGCCCAGGACCAAATACTTTTTATTTAAATGGTACAGAGGCCGTATCAGACTTCACACTCTGCCTTATTACTTGGGTGTAACACAGTACAGGATCTAGCAGATATGTCAGGATTGAAGCTGAAACACCGATAAAGCAAAAACCATTGGTTCTGCAGGTTAAGGTTAGTTAAAAATGTCACTCTGGCCTGCCAGCAAAACAATTGAGTAACAAGGAATATAAACAGATTTCAGCACATCAGTCTTACAGTGCTTTGAAGAAATCAGTGTCATGGTTGCACTGTCTCTTCAGGTCCAAGAACCTAGAAGGATACTCTGAGTAGAAGAGAATGAAATGAGGTGTGTGGCTTGCCATTTCACCATATGTGTATGTTTAAAAGGACAGCAGACCACTAAGATAAATGATTACTTACAGTACAATCACTTAAAAATAGATGAGATACATCTTCTCAAATGTTTGCAACCAATAAGACAGTCTGTAATACAATGCAAGGGGGGAAAGTCTCATGCTTAAAAATACAGCAACAGGGATGTAAGGACCTCTAGACTCAATCTGTTGGATAGGTTTAGCAGCTTACTAGAAGACTAGTGCTTTGTTGCTGTTTATTATAACAGAGATCCCTTTGACATGTTTGGTGTACAGTTAATGTGCACAGCTGGTCACAGCTAGAGGATCTAGTCCTGGGAGAGGTGGTGCAGGTGTGTATTAGAAACTGTCTTGGGAGTACCAATTTCAGGGAGCAGCTGCACCGTGAAATGCCAGCAGTGATACACCAGGGTATCTGGGGCTATGTCAGAAATGAGGGAAGTCATGCTTGGCAGCATGTTCTCCCTTTGGTATGGGCTATTACTCTCTTCTGGATTATCTGCTTATGTTTCTTATTATCTGCATAAAACAGGGAAGAGAAGTGGGAAAAAAAACCTCATGCTCTTGGGTTTTGTCCTCAAAAAGAACAGGACCTGGAATCTTACAGTTTATCACATTGTGCCTGAAGTGCCTGGGATATTATGATTCTAGTGGAAAAGGTAGAAGCTGGAAAGGTTTCCAAAATTTTATGTAACACAGCAAGTCTGCATCTTAGTCTCTCTCCCTCTACCCCCAGCAGCATGCTGCAAATACACAGTACAACCATCTGTTTGCAAATTGCTCTCCCCAACTCCCAAACGCCACACATATCTGCGACTACCACCATAAAACCTTCCTCTTCAGTAGCCTTCCACCACCACATTTTCCCTTCCACTATAACTCTGGGGTGCTCCTGGGAAGATCTACACTGTTATTTGCCAACACTGCTGTGCAAGTTACTGGGTCAGATCCAGAGGCCCCACATGACATGCCCCACTAACATGTCTACAGCTGGCTACTTTCCTCATTTGAAGGCCCTGCATCACACAGCTCCTCTGTATGTTTCCTGTGTGTTTCAGACATCCCACTGAGTAGGAAACTCTGCCTGCCCAGAGCGAGCAACACCCCCACAAACCAAAAGGACTCTGCTGAATGCTGAGACTAAGAAGCCAAAGGCTGAAGCACAGCATCCTGGTTACTTGTAGGAATGGCAGCCTGTCCCTATTCATCAGCTCCAGAATCCTTCTGGACAAAAAACCCCAGGAAGTTACTGCAGCCCCAACTGCTTTGCCACAAAGCAGCAGGGAAGCCCACTCACTGCATTCCTCTGCCAGGCCAGCCGTTTGTTTGTCAAACAAGGCTCCAGACTCATCAATATGTACATTTGCAGGATGCAATATGCAGCTTATTTCATTGACATGCTACCCCCTAAATTTATTTATAAGATAAAGGACAGATCTCAGTTAGAGTAGAATTTAAACAAAGAAAGTGATTCAATCACTTCATGAACAAACTGCTGCCAGATCCCCAGCTGGGAACTCAGGTTCTGGAGGTAATATTTCTTACAGACAGGCCAAGCAGAGGGCTTCTCACAACAGTATTCTCTATAGCTATATGTGTTTCACATCCTGCCTTTTTTCCTTCCCCTCAACAAGTTCTCCAAGGAATATACTATAAAAAAACAGTTTGCATTTAACCATAGGTTAAAATGATGCATTGTGACACTGCCATTGAGGGGCCATTATCCTCTAGTAATCATCTGTCATTCTTAATCATATGCCTGCAAGTTAGACATCTAATATGTTGTGACAAAACTGTGCGAGTGGATAACTGCAGAGAAAGCAGTTTGTTAACCAGGCACAAACGCTGGTCAGGATGCTGGGTTTCAGAAAGGTACAGTGGATTTTCACCATTTACTATTTAAAAAGTGAGTAAAGTTGGGGTTTTCAAACACTCTTCAGATGGAATGGTAGCCAAACCATCCCATTAAGTCATCAGGAAGCCATTATTACTTTCTGTAGTTTCACTTTTTCCAACTTATTACAACATTAGTAAACATCACTCGTAGTCTTAACCATCAAGAATTATTGTGTATGCTGGAAGATCTGAATGGAAGCATTAAAAAAACCCAAAACATTTAACTTACCCCTGCAATCACTCTAAGATGGATTTTGTGTTTTGTTTAAACATTGAAGCAATTGTTCTCCTTTCCTGGAAGACTTGGAAGTCTAAAAATTTTGTAGCAAAAACATGTGAACTGTAGTTAAACAGAATCTTTTCTTCAGCCAGAGACTGACATGATTATCAATCCCAGACTATTATAACAATAAAAATTAATGTTACTGATTAAATGAAACACATCATCTCTTTAACAAAAAACATAATATAAAAATATATCTGAAATTCACTTGCTCATTAGGCAAGATTAAGCAACAGTCAGGAACAGGACAGAGTAGGTGAATTAGACCAACGTCAGCATGAGAAAACCCTGTCTTATATGCTCTCTATGGTTAGAAAAAGGGAACTGAAAATTCACATTTTTAGCATTCAAAATACTTGTGAACTTTTAAATGAAAAAAATATGATAAGCACAGGAAAGTTATCCTCAAATGGCTATTTGCAAATCTCAAAGGGAGAGATACCTGGGCAGACAGCAAAGCTACCAGGACACCTTTGAGCATTCAGATAAATTCTGCCACCATTAAATTTTGCTCTTGTCCTACATTTCCACTAAGAAAGAAGTCTGAAGCATGGTATAACTGAATTATGCTTACTTGACAAAGGTGAACTGGAGCTTACAACCAGCAAAGAGTCTGTGTCAAAACAGAGAAAGCTGTGCTCCTTAAGCACTCATATATATGCTTTGAATAGAAGTATCCTGCTGTTTCCAAAAGACAAAAGCCCCAACAGTAGGTTTTTTTCCCTATAGTGTTGCATCTTTAAAGAGAAGTATCATCCCTCATTATGAGGGTTAGCTAAAACCCAGAACTCAACAGGAAAAGAGATTTGAGACACCACATATCACTTCCTTCTGCAAGCATGACATTCTTTTTTATCGAAAATAAAAACCAACCATTTTTATTGACTGTACTGTAGATACCTGTACAGAGTGTAAACTTTAATATTTCACCAGATATGTGAATAATTCTGGAGAATGAGTTATCAAGCACCTTCATTTCAACAAATTTTTGATATTTACAGTAAGACATACCTGATTAAGTGTATGAGTAGAATGAAGTTATAAAAAGTTATACAAAAAATCTTTAAAACGTTTATATGTTTTGTTATTTCATGATAAATATACAATTAAAGAGGAAGATGTCACACTGTCAAGATTCTGAATTGGCTCTGTTTAAAACTGCTACTGTTGTGTCTGAAGAGGGAGTGAGGAAATGGGGATATTAGCTTACTGCTCTGATTATCACATCATGAAATGTGCTCTGGCAGAAGCCCAACAAGCCCTGTTTTCCTCTGCTGCTGGTAGGCTTGCAGGCAAGCTTCCTTCCCAGTGCAGAAGCTAAACTTCCCTCCCAGATTTATACTGCTAGCTTGACATAAGAATATGCATTTTGATTTACTGGCTGTGATGAAAACACCAACTTTGCTTTGATTTTTATCACACCTTTTTGCTGTTGCAGAACATTGGCACACAAATGGGGCATATAATTTTTTTTTCTTTTAAGCACCAAGACACAGGTGAGCTTGCTGAGAGTCAGATTTTTAACTGCCACGGTTTCATTATCTGCAAAAAAGGCATGGCATGGTTTTCTAAAGAAAAGATTGCTAGGATAGAATTCAGAAACTACTTTCAGGCTTATAGAATAAAACACAGAAATATAATTTTAAAACCTCTCAGGAAACAAATGTGATTGTCTATCTCTTTAAAACCAAATGTCTCCAAATGAATCAACATCCAAACTTTGATGAACTATCAGCAATTGTTCAAAATACCTAAATTTTGTTTAGTGGATTTTAGGGAACTACTCAGGGATCCACCTCAGACAGAAGAAAAATAAATCTCTTAAAACCTACCAGAAACTTCAAATACATCCACTAAACAGTGTTGATTATCTATAATGAATCATGTGCTGTAGGAGAGGATCACATGAGCCAGGGTGAGAATTATTATCCTTACAACACATGGATAAAGTACTGCTGTAATGCAAGAGTCAAAAGTTAAGATTCAAGTTTTGGAAGAGAAAGGAGTAGTAGTGACAAGGAATGCAGTTAGGTATTAAATCTGTGATATTACTGGGTGTTCCATGCACATCTTCTATTCATCCTTGGGACTCCCTAGTTGCTTCTCAGCTAGAGATAAGGCCCAGCTGTATATCTGATTGGCTAAGCATGCCACTGCCCAGATAACTGCTGCATACTCCAAGGTACAACCCAGTCTCAGGATTGGAGTGGTGCCACCCTCTTTATTCTGTTCAGTACTTGTTACTTGAATTTTGCCAGGAGTCACATCCTCCTAGTCCAGCACAGACACAACTGAGGCCTCCATATTTACCTTTAAAAGCAAGGAGATAATATTAGAAGAAAAAAGGTGAAGTTGGACCCAACCTGGGCAGTTCTGTCTTGCTTAACTGCTACAGAACAGCCACTGCCTGTGTGTGTGTGTGACTGCATATGCGCATTGTGGCTTGCTGTCAGCAGCACTGGGCACTTATCCTTAGGGTTTGATTGTGTTGACAGGAGTGATTTGTTTACAGCACATTTCCAAAAGGTGTCTGCTGCTCTAAAGCTTATTTTAATGTTCAGTTTCTTTCTATACAATCCACTCCAACTGTGTTGTCGGGGCAGCGGCAAGTACGGCCTCCTGGGGTAGCCAAGCAGAGGTGAGTACAGCCACCATTATTCACTGTACAGTAGTTATGTCCTGGGAAAAAATAGAGATGTAAAATGTTAAAGAAACATAAATGTAAACCCACAATAAAATTTGAAACAGAATCCTACAAGAGACGTACAGATTTTATGACAACACTAGAGAAACAAGCCATAATGAGACTAAGAGTGAAACAACACCATGCTTTTGGGAGGTGAGTCACCATATCCCTCATGTCAACTTGATATTCACATCAAAGAAGGGTCAAGATATCAGCACAAAGTGGGAGAGGCAACACGAATTGACTGGGCTGTTCCTGAAATATCTGTCATAAATTTGCTGCATGGTCACGGACATGAGAGTGGGGAGATAGTGGGTGAGGAAATAGAGAAAATGCAATTCATGGGAACAAAGTCCAAAATGCTGCAGAACATCATGTTTGGATACTACCCACAACTAAAACATGGAGGAATGATCCATGAAAACTAAAAAATAATTGGGTGGATGAGGAGGTGTTAGCATTAAAGGGTAAAATGAAAGAGGAACGCAATGCCAGAAGCAGTGGATCTGAGGGGAGAGGTATCAGTCCCAGGAAAACACTTGAAATAGATGTACAATGAAAAATAGATGACATCAAGGGTCTGAATCTTGTAAATATAAGCATATACTCAGAGCGCACAATGTTGTTCAGTTTTACACTGCCTACCAAAATGGAACTGTGAATTAACTAGTAATAACAATGTAACTGATTTCTTAATTATGACATTTATATGCATTTTTAAGCTCTGAGCCTAGACTTCAACTAAATTAAATTGGTTTTTTACTGTATAAACACTGAATAACTTGAAGAGAAACTACCTTAGGTGTTTTATTTAAGGCCTAAAGTAAAAATATCACAACTTCTATAACTCTAGCCATGCTGTAATAAAAAAGGGTGAACTGTTCTCCTAACTGTGATTTGCTAAGAACAAAATAGCTGCATAGTGATAATACTGCTCATAAACCAAATAATACTTCAAGGGTATCACCTTCCTCTCTCCCTCTTTTCAATAACAATTCTGAAAAACTTAGCATTCAACAGAGCAGTAAGGCCAGCTCAGCTCAGCCCAGCCACTCTATAACCAGCTGTTTTCTGAACATTCCATTTTATAAAACACTGAATCTCATTAAGGACATCTGGAAGACCATAATATTTCTGTAGTTTAAACTTAAAAATAAGTAAATAAGGTCGTAGCCATGACCATAGCATTCAGTTTAGGTGGTGATAGACACGGCAGCTTTTAACAGGTCAGTGCTCATCTTGATCATACACTTCTCCTTTCACAAAGGGCACCAAAGGCCCCCATCTCCCCTCCCAATTCTGCTTCCACGTGGCAACCACAGCAGATACTTTCATGTAAAAAAATATTTAGGTGGCTTTTAATTTCTTAGTAAATGGAAATTTAAGCACCAATGAGTTCTTTATTATCTAAATCAGTCGGCAGCTTATAAATGGGAGCTGCTACTAAGGTCATTTATACACTACCGTGTTATACAGCTGTAAAAAGTTGAGAACCACATGAGTTACCTCCTGGGCACTGAGCAAAGGCTGTGGTGATTCCATAGAGACGGGAGCGCTTGTGAGGCTGGAAGTTATCATTTTCTAATGAAATTGTGCGATCCACTGCTACAACAGCATCCCTGACATATGCAGAAGAGAATATACAGAAATGAGATGAAATGGAAGTACAAGGAACAACAAAATACCCCAACATAAGGACAACCAAAAACCCAAACCAAAAGCAGAGAAAATACGAAGTTACTTCTTTTTAACAATTAGAAAGAGGTACTAGAATTACAATCCTCCAAGACATCATCTTTCCTGGACAAATCAAGTATGTTATGACCTTCATTCTAGGCAGCTAAGAAATTTAGCAGGGAGACTTCATACTAATTTTGAAGATATTTCCAACATAGGACAACATTCCCCCATCCAGGGACACATTTGTTAGTAGTTCTGACACATTCTCCATATTCTGCCCCTCTGACATGTTCTACAGTACAGCTGATATTGCAGCTAATGTGCATAATGGTTATGGACAATGTTGTATTTCTGGTGGACCCTGATCTCCAGAAGGAATACAGCTACTCCTAAGCAATCTTTCTTTCCTAAATATAAAAGGGCACTCAGCAGACAAATCTGCAACACACTCCCATTTATACAAGCCTGTTCTAGAATAGCACTTCCCAGGTGTCAGGTTCTAACATGAAAATCCTTACACACATTAATAGCAGATAGAGCCCATACAACCATTTACACTAAGGAATAATAAGTATTTTAAAAAGCAGGGACTGGATTTTTTTCCTAGAAATTATAGTAAACTCTAAAGTCTTTATCATATGGCAGCATTTTTATAGCATTTGCAACAAAGAAAGTAAATACTTTTTTTCTTATTTCTAGTTGAACATTCATATAATATAGGGCACAGAAAGCCAAGAGTGATGATTTTTCTGCCCTTTACAATTCAGCAAGTACTTCCATAAGGGAAACAAGTTAGTTCCCACTCCTTTTCCAAAGATGTACAGTGTTAAAAGCATTTTCTTAAAGGACAAATCACTATGCTGAAAAAGAAAACTCAGTTCACTGACATCACCAGTTGGTCAGCTCTACAGATCCACTCCACCCTGCATCAGCTATTGCCAGGAAAGCAACAAAACAGGAATGTGTGAGAGGTCACACATGAGAAATGAAGTGTGTGCTTCAGTTTCTACCAGGAGGAAGCAAAGATTAAAGCACTCCATAATTTCTTTAGCAGATATCGTACCTTCTCCAGTCTGTATAGTATAAATTTTTCCCATAGCTTGTAACACCAAAAGGATACTGAATCCCTTCAACAATCTTTCGTCGACCAAGCTGGTTAGGGTTCATGCATTCCAGCCTCTTGGTACCTGCATGTAGTGAAACAATTAATTAAGCCTTTGAACCAGGGCAAGGGAGCTCTCATGAGAGATGAAGGACAAGCACAAGCATGCAAGCAGGAGCAGAGTAAAAGGTCCTGGGGGTCTTCCAATGTGCTGCTTAGTCAAAGCCTTCCTTCCTGCCACAGATATGCTTATGTCAAAAATTGAATGAAAAGTACTTCAGTGCAAATGCTAATCAGCACCTCACCTAAGTTAAAGCAACACAGATGTCCCATGCAGCCACAGCTCATAAACTGAGATTCCTGCTACAGAGACCAGCATCCTTAGGTTGGCGTGGAAGCTGACAGAAGGTGTCCTCTGTTCTGGGGGTATACCTCAGCCATTAACTAGTTCATCAACACAGAGTTCATTTGGTGAGCATGATTCTAAAATACTTGCTGGGTTGCGCCATGAGAGTGTGACTGCAGAAAGACCAGCTAACTTGTAGATGCAAGTAGGGTGCAAAAAAATCTACCTGCAAAACTAGTATAGGCTGGGAAGACTGCTAGTGAATGTAAACACCTGTAGTTTTTCCTAAATAACTGGTTTCAAAATTACACAAAAAAGAAATGGAGACTATTGTGAGAACAAGAAAGGAAAAAAGAAATTAGAGATAGCAGAAGGAATATATTTGAAGGTTGGAGAAAGTGTTTTACAGTGAAAAATAGAGCTTAATCATTTTAGTTTATCCAAAACTTGTAAAGTGACCTGAAGCCTAAAAGCACCTCCATGGGAAGAGATCTCTGCCAGAGCCTACAGGGAGAAAGACAGCAAGACGCCAGAAAAACACAAAACAGTTAAATGAGAACTAAAAGAATGCCAATTGAAAAAAAAGAAAAAAAAAAGTAAGACACTGGCACAAAACTAACAGCGGGTCAGTGGCAGAACATTCCTCTCTTGATTTTTAGGGTGCATTGGGATTTCAAGCCTTGCTTCAGTCAAATATAAGCCAGACTTTGCCTCAGGTTACAGCTCTTAGAACAATAGTGCCAGGATGACCTCCTGTAAACCAGATTAGATAAAACTGCCTTTTTTCCCTGTCCTTAAACTAACAGCTTCTTTTACAAAGACCTAAACATAACCTAAAGAGATGGCCACATGCAAGACACACAAATATCATCTGTTGAATTCCTACAGTTTTGTGATCAGAAATTAAGTCTTTCAGCTTGTACAGAGTCTCATGTGAATTCTACAGCTACCTTGAATAACACTGAATAAATCAAGAGACTATTAAAGCAAAAAAGAAAGGCATGAAGTTTGACATGAAGCCCAGAAAGCTACAGTTGTGCATAATTCCAGGATTGGACATAATTATTCTACTACTATTATGAAGAAACATTTTAGCACCTCTTTACCTGCATCTACCCAGCACAGCATTGAGGAATAAGGATCAAATGTCAGTCCATTCGGTAACCCAAGATCATCTTTAACAAGAATTCTTCTGTTTGTGCCATCCATATATGAGGTTTCAATTTTAGGAGCTTCTCTGTTCCAGTCAGTCCAGTACAAGTTTCTTAGGAGGAAATAAAAAAACAAGAGTTGCGACAGTGACTGATCTCAAAAGACTGTTGGAATTAAGGAAAATGCTAAAGACACAAAAGTAACACACACACACACACATCCCCTAAACCATGTAAACAGATAAGAAGGACCACATTGCACTTCAATATAGAAGTCACAAAAGTGTGTTAAAGATGTAGCAAATATACTTCCATTAAAAACAAAACTAAAAAGCACACACATGAGAAGAAATGCTTTCTTTACATTGTTTACCTTATGTGCAAGATGCCAGCCAAAGACCCCTATTT
The DNA here is from genome assembly GCA_013396735.1 of Grallaria varia. Lineage (NCBI taxonomy): Eukaryota > Metazoa > Chordata > Aves > Passeriformes > Formicariidae > Grallaria > Grallaria varia. The sequence continues at coordinate 754,209 of VWZG01010605.1, forward strand.
CAACAGTTTTGTGGACCATCCAAGATGTACACCTACATTTTGAGTTCTTTGTCTCACTGTCTATTATGCCTGCTCAGGCTAAAGCAAGAGCATTTGGCATACATTTGGGATTCATTCAAAACTATATTGTTCTTTTCAGTGCACCAAGTAAGCAACATACAATGGAATCAGAGTGGTTCATCCTCAAGGGAGACCTCCAAAGAGGGCCATTAACTCACTGATATTTTTTTATTAATGGCCATTGTTTAGTGGTGATTTTTTTTCCCTTGGTTGTAAAGTCTGTGGCTGAGAATTTACACGGTCTCTCAATGCAAGAATCTTTGTTGTTTGCCCCTTAACATACAATCTGCTATGAAACAGAATTCTTTGCTCTATTCCGTCAGTGGGGTTCTGCACAGAACACAGGTCTTTCCTCAGTCTGATTACATTGTGCCTCTGCCCTTCTCTCCCATCACAAAGTGCATTAGTTTCTCATTATTATGCTGCTTGATGTGCACCCACAGATGCTTGCAGCCAATTACTATATGACTATGGTGTAAATACCTATTTTGTATTAAAGGAATTAGAGAAGTCAATATCACTTCTTTTTTGTTTAATTTTGTATCACTCCAATTTTCATGGATCACATGCATTTTTTTTCTCACCGCTAACGTTGGTGGCAAACATCTGGAACTGGGACGACCTTATCAAAAAACTCTCCCTGAAAAAGGCAGTACTTTTTTATGGTACTAAAAATCTGCTACAGCCTCTGTTTTTAAGCATGTAGTTATCTGCACCTTCTAATAGAAGCCAAATACAATCTTCTCAGACAACCGAATGACAGATGTGTAACTCGTGACAGAAAAACACCATGGGAATTTTCAAAGATGGAATTGTACAAGACGAAGGGTTTTCATGAGGGAAAGGAAAACATAAGATTGCTTAACCTAGTAGTTTCAACAAGCAATCTCACAAAAAAAATACTTTTAGGTAAGGACAATGCTTGTTTTCCTGCAAATAATGTACTGAAAGCAAGATACAAATAGGTATTTGACAAACCTCTTAACAAAATATCACAGTATTGTCTAGCAGGCATTTTAGAAGTTATATTTGCAGTATACCGTTCAGACACAGACGACAAGTAGATTGTTTCATTCCTGTTTGTTAGCTGTTTTTTAGGGAAAGGTAGTGTTTTACTGTCTACAGACAGCCTGAAAACACTGAGTCAGAGTATGGGCTCACGCTAAATAATTAAATAAATAATTAGCATAGGTTTCTTGACAACACATCCATACCCTCTCACAGGATCCACGACAATTGCTCTGGGGTTCACCAAGCCAGTGTCAAAAAGGATGCGGCGCTGGCGCCCATCCAGACGAGCCACTTCTATTCTGTCCAGTTGAGAGTCAGTCCAGAAGATGTTGCGACCTAGATGATCGACAGCTATCCCTTCAGGGCTCCCCAAGTCTGCAGGAGAACAGAGAAAAGCATCCCTAGGTGTTATACTTTTTCCCAACACACATCAGCCTAGTAAGCATAACATTTAACTGAGATAAGTTTTCTGGCTGTTTGTCCAACAAAAGCTACTTCATGTCAACTGGAAGAGGAACATATATTTTACCTTAAAGTTTAAATACACAAAGCCTTCAGAGACACAGAATGACAGGTTCTATGAGGAACAAACTTACCACACATGTAAGCTCTCCTTGAGAGGTGGACATAGAAAAAGAGTTGATAGAGAAATGAACAGTAGATAGTATCAAAATCTTATTCTACTCTCTAAAAACTGGATTTAAGTTAAGTTTAGCCTAAGTACTAATCAAACATAATCAAACTCCAAATACTGGAGACAATGACACTAGCTAACTGATGCCATTTAGAAACAGTTCTTTGTTTTTGCAGAGCAGTCTTTTCTGGAACATGTGTTAGTACTGTATGTGCACAGTTTTTCTTGGACAGTTAGCTGTTCCAAAAGCAACAGGAAATAGCAGATAATGACCTTAATGCTTTAGCATTAGTAATTTCTAACTTAGATGAAGGATGCAGAAGAAATGTTTAATTCAGTCATGATGAGAAGCTGCTCCATACTTTTCAAGGTTCATACATCCATTGAAAAAGAGCAGGCAGGCTGTGTGGGAAGTAATAAAGCCAAAATCAAGTGTTAAAGAAAAAAAATAAATCAATTTTAGTCCAATTTCAGTTCCAAAAGACAAGGAAAGAATTGTACATGACCACTCCCCAAAAGAGGTGAAATGACCTTTCATAGTAGCCAGCTGTTGAAAACAAAAAACCCCACCTTTCAAATGCTGATCCATGCACGCATGGAATGTGGCCCATTATTCTTCTTCTAATGCTCAAGTTTATTTACTGACAGCCATTAAACAAGTAAGTGACAGATGCAACCTTTCCAAAGAAAGCTCATTGGGTCCAGAACATTGGGTAGCTCTAAAATTTGCTTCTGTGATTTTGCTATGAATAAGAGTTGCACAAGAGTGAAACAGTCTCTGCTCTCTCACTCAGGTGGATTACATTTATCACATTCAATCTGCACACATGACATTTCAGATTTGTATTAGTTGCAGAAAGGAATGAATAAGATGTATCTCACTGCTTCTGCCTCAGCTCGTGTTGGGGAGGTGGGAGGGCAACGAAGTCAGTGAGAATCTGTTGTCTCTTTACTCCTCCTCAGGGCACCTGGGCATACTTTAACCCAGTTATACTGACTTCACATTACCACTTACATTTCTTGAAGTGCCTCCGTGGACCTATACCTGTCATCTGCAATAACAACCTCACATACTTCAGATCTTCAAACGTTCCTATTTTTTTTTTTTTGCTAATGGCAGAAGCTACTGAGAGCGGCCTCATTTTAAGGTGATGGTGGTGACAAACCCCAGTCTCTGGGATCAGAATATTACTGACTAAATGGCGGTGGAGGAGCTCCCAGGTTCTTTTAGGAAACAAAAGACAGAAGCAGGCAAAAAATTTGCTGTCACTGACTCCTAGGAGTGCCCTGTTCCCTGACTAGTTTCCTTGTTTCAATTTCCTTATGTCAGATATTTGTTGGGAGATTTAAAGAAGCCTAAAGTAAATGTCTCTTCTGTGCAGTTGATAATGAGCCAGAAAAAACTATCTCCCATGGAGGAAAGGGTAAGAGAATATTCAAGGCTTCATGTATCACCAGTCTTTCCAGAGGCACAAATACATTCCTGCTATATTGTCATCAAGCCTGATACAGTCATAGGCTCTGTCCCTGAGGACAGGTTTGTACAGACAAGTACAGCTGATATGACTTAAGCAATTCCAGCAGAAGAAAGCTCTCCTCAACTTGCCTCCACAGCTGCAGAGCTGAGAAAGCCTCCACAGGTTATACAGCTGCAGGGAAAGAGAACTGGTTGGGGCTTCACAATACAACATGTTTCTGCAAACCAACACAACTTGGATCACAAGAGCATTAAGGGGAAAAAAAATTTAAAGATGTAGTACATTCCACAAAAATACTGAAGAGAACAGCTGGAGCTCACAGGAGGAAAAAGGCAAAGATCAAACCAAAACAAAAAATTCTCATGAGTCTTCTGAGAGGGAGGCATTTTTCTATTTCATGAAATTTTAAAGATTCACTTTTGGCCAGCATGGAAGATATCCATTCAAATACTAAATATTCAGTATTATGTTGGTCTGACTCCTTACTGAAGGTAAACACACAGAAGGTAAAGCGCAACATTGCTCCTAATGTCGTCAGGAACACTATTCGCTGCCTATACAAACAACAGAAATCATGAGATTTTTACACATACCATGTTTTTTAGAGCAGATAAAACCCATGAGGTTTCCATGTGGCATTAAAGCACCTCAAGTTACTAATCAAATTGAGTTGAAATCCTTCACAAATATTTTTCCAGTATCTTCTACATTGCAACAAATTTAATGTGTACACACACTCTCATTAGGCAGACATTCACATCCATATACAATTTTTAGCAATAGTGATTTCCTCCGTTTTTATAAGTGCAGATTCTGAAAACACACTTTAATAGAGGAAATCATAAATCCTTTCCCTGCAGAATTTGTATGTTGCACAAACACATGCTTGCACTACAGGTTAGAGTCACTTTTGGATTAAACATGTAGAGATGAAAAAGTAGTCCTACAAAATACCTCAGCCATCAGAAACATGAAGCTCCATAACTGCTGGAATGGTTAGGAATGGCGTTAAGCTGTCCCTTTTCCCTCCCTAGGGCTATGGTAGGATCCTGGCCACCTCCATCTCTCTGCTGTCCCTAAGAACCTGAATAGAATCTCAGCAAACTGACTATTTCAAAGCACAAACTCCAGGCAGCAATCCAAAGAAAACTAAGGCAAATTTATTGTAGAGTTTTAAAACTGACTGATAATGTTGCTGCAATAATGTCCTAAATTTTTTGTAGCAATAGCTTCAAAGGATTCAAAGCAAGGGTGACCTCCTCCAATAGCGTGACTTCCAGGTGTTCCAGGATCCTGAGGACACCAGTATTCAAAATGTGCTTTCAGCTATTTTTGCTGTTGGGCTTTTTTTTTTTTTTTTAAAGACAGCCCCCCATACACCTCCCATTCACTTTGTTCTCCAAACCTGTCCTTTCCCTTAACCCTTTCCACTCAGAAGAGGTTTCAATATCTAAGGTGCATGGGCTTAACCTTTCTAATGAAAATGAACATGGACTGTAGTGAGCAGCAGATTCTCGAAGGAAAGAGTGTAAAAACAAGATATAAACTGTAAAAGCACTAACTCCACAATATCCTCTAGTCCAATTTTCAAATCCTTGAGCAACTCCAAAGATAAAAACCAACCAAGATGGCTTTATTAATTTTCATTCTACAGCTTGAGTGGTAGGCATGGAAAGTCACTCTTTTCAGCTGTCTGATCCCCAAGCTGAGGAACAGAGAGCACAGGTTCCTCTCTTCAATCTCCATGCTCACCAGTCATTTCTCAGCAGAGCAGGCAGCTGACAGGCAGAGATCAGGAGAGAAAAGGACTACATGTAACCAAATCTCAGCTATCCAGCACCTACCTTGCTTGCCAGAACAAAAAAAAAAATCAGAGTGTGACTCCCACAGATGGTATACCATGTTAACATATAAACACAACTCTTTAGTCAGCTCAGGCAACACCTAGGAAGTACAGATTACTAAATTCAAGTCTCTAGCCCCATTCCTAGAGAGTAACAAGTGAAAGAATGTTGTGCTGTTACCTGTTTTGATGAGGGTGGTTGGCTCCCCACCGTTCAGGCTAGCCCTGCTGATCGAAGGGCCACTGATGTCTGTCCAATAAACCATCTTGTCCACACAGTCATAAGCAACTCCGATTACAACTTTTTCCTGTTGGTCAACAAGCAAGTTAGATCATCTTAGGCTAAACAGTAATTACTTGGTCAGCAGCACTGGCTTATGGTTTGAAGTCTCAAGCCTGAAAAAGCAAAATTCTTGAGGAAAGGTGGGAGGGGAGGACAACAGGCAGAGAAAATGATTGTGTGACAGTCACTGTCAAATAGCTTAGAAAAACACTTTCAGCTTTAAGTCCCTTTTAACTAGCAGATACCATTTGCCAATATTTCCATTAAGCATTGTAGATTTTAGTACTGAGCAGCTGGTCTGACTTCTACTTCACCTGCATATCCATCTAAAGAAAGTTTATGTTGACATTTTACTGTGTTATCCCTTATGTGCTTTTTTCCTCTCATTCTATCCCTTAAGGGGTAATAATGACTCCTATGAAATCTGACTTGCTTTTACATACAACCCATGCATTACAACTGCATTTCACCAGTGCTGCTTACATAGCATCATTTGACTAAAGAAGTTGTAGCAAAGTAAAGTTAATACCTTAAAAAAATGCTACATAAATCATTCTGCTGGAAATAATATTCTCAGGGACAAGGAACATTTATAACCAATTTTCCTGGTAGAAAGAAAACAGCACTAGAGTTTGAGTTAGGAGTTCAAACTCTTCTCCAGGCAAGGGAAAGACACCTTCAGGATAAAACAATAATTTTACATGGGTTACGAGGTCTATCACAGTTGCTGCTTTTGTAACTTGCAACTTTTTATAAAGATGGTTCAAACCCGTGCATTAAAACAGATGCACTTATTCATCAGCTTCCGTTAGTGCTATAAGTTGCAAAACAACCTAAATACCGGTCCTGCCACTTGGCAAATACACAACACAGACAACACAGAGCCAACACTGTTAGCAGAAAGTTCCATTTTAAATGAAACTTCTAAGGAAGAATTGCATCTTATCTCTTCAAAGTTCTTTCCTGAAGATACTTCTAACTAATTCATTTAAGCTAGATCAAGTAAATAATGAGACTAGCTGACAAGGATTCAAAATAATGTCTCTTTCAGCCTAACTACCCCATTTTGCACACAATATTTTACTTCATTTTTATTGTATTGCAGCAGCAGTTTAGACAAGGGACAAAAGCTTAATTTTACCCTTACAGCACAGCAGTTTGTGGGACTAACTGAAGTGAATCTTGGTAATTTAGACAGTTTTTGGTTTACTGAATACTCATTTTAATATATAATGAAAAGAGACCTGCATACTACTTGTTATGGCTATCTATTGCAAATAAAGTAACACTGGAATGAAAGCAGAAATCCTAGACCTCAGGCAAAACAAATGAATGTGATAAAACTGGAAGTGAAAGGGGTTGGCATACAACACAGGTGATGGAAAATAGACATTCTCAGCATTGGGAATTCATTGTCAAGGAACAAAGATTCTCAAGGCAGTAGTAAGAAGTGTGGGAAAAAGATTTGCCACCCACTGGGCCTGCACATGAAGAAGAAAACAAAAAAAATAAACAAAAAAAGGAAGAAAAATATATGTGTAGCCAAGAAGTCCAGAGGACAAAAGAAAAAAAAAAAAAAAAAGAAAAGAAAAGAAAAAAAAAGAAAAGATTAAGACTTAGGAAAAAGTATTGAGGGACTAAGAATGGAAAAAAGGGCCTCTCTACATACTGCTGTTATAAGTCTCCAAAACTTTTATACCAGAGTCAGAAAGTCAATGGAAGTGTGAGTGTAGAGGAATTTATAAGATGAGGTGTTGGAGACATGTGAGATTAGGTTTTTGCCTTGTGAGCTACAGTGAACTGTTCTTTAGAAGCAAATCCTTTTTTATAACTCAGGTTTAAGCTTTATGACTAGATATGTGAAGAATTTTCAGTGAAAAATTGATGCGATACCGAAATTTTATTCAAGAGTAAAAATTAAGTTTTGAACTTAAATTATGAAGTTATGTAGACAAACACCAACTTTCATCTCTGTCATGAATCTAAAAATCCTGGACTTAGTATACTGGGTTACTTACTGGAATATGCAAGAGTGCTTTTGCACCGTTTTTCCTCATATTGTTTCCCTCTAGTGGAACATGTTCAATTTTACCACTCTGGGCAAAGAGCAAGTGCGTTCCTGGTGGCAAAGGTACGGTATCTGGTCGAGCAGAGGGCCCAGTAACAACAGGAGGAGCAGCTGTGCTTAGACCTTGTTAATCGAGAAGGAAACAGATGGGGAAAAAATTAGCTTGTACAGCACAACAAGGCTCCTTATTAGTTGCAGAGACACAATTACAGCCAGACTTCTTAGAAGGAAACAGCTCTAATAAGCAGACACTAATAACTATAATCAGATGCAGAAAGCTTCTCGAATTTTCCCCTTGGCTGACACAGAAGGAGCAATTGACATAATAGGTCTTTTCATGTTCGGCTCTGTAATTGCTCTTTTCTTCAAATATTTAGAGAAAAAACTATCTTATTTTGCAGCTGAAGTGAGGAAGATGTAGGAAGGAACATCCTTCATTTCCTGAGGCAACTCAGCTACCACAGCTCCCAGAGGGCAGAGACTAAATGGGACTCTCTCAGTTTCAAGGCAGGGGAGCTAGAAAACTATATGCATATGCAGAAGCTCACCACAGCTGTCCAGATGCCCTGGTTGAAGGAAAAATGTGTGTTGGAGTTACTGAAGGGCTGCAGCATGAGACATATCAGCAGGACAGCAAAAACCTGCGTTGCCCCAAGTCAGCGATGTATCTGAGGGGCATGACTAAGCCCCACATCTGGGAGGCAGTGCACTTGGATGGAGAGATACCCACAAGAAACAATTGTTTCAGCTACTTACATGGTGGCCGAACTCCTGGCCCACTTCTTGTGCCATCAATCTCATTTCCATTCCTATCCACACACCAACAATATCCACTGCTGGAATGGCACTGAGTAGGTAGGTAATTCCCATGCTCATCACACTGGGGAATGAAGTGACCAACTCTTGTGTCCCTTGGATAGAAAGCACCTCCACTGCCAAGGGCTACTTCTCGTTCATGCTGGCACTTGGTCTTTTCCACTTCTGGGGGAAAAAAGAAACCGAATGAACAAAACAAACACCAGTGAATATTTTAGTTTAGCTAACAACTACATTCTATTTATAGTTAACATAATGGTGATCACCTATACACAAGCATTCTTACCTCTAGAGGAACATGGCACTGTTGCCAACCTTACCATATGCTGCCTTCAGCAAGTCTGCTCTAAGTGAGCGTGACACATTTTTCTTAAACCTGTGTTACTTTATCTTCCACTGCCTAGTTTAAAAGAGAAAAAAAATAGGTCCCCTGTGTCTTTCTTCATTGGAGGGTCCTAAATAGAAAGCATGGTCTTTCTCTTTGGGGCACATGAGCAAGAACATTCTGTCTGACTTTCAAACCTGCTATCTTCTTATTAGAAATTATCCCCAGGTCTTAAAGTGTGACTGATTGGCCAGACCATAGAGTGGCTAAAGGTTTTTCTGTAATGCTAAATGTCGAGCTTCCCTTCAGAGCCACAAAAAACACAATATGAGGCATATGCTGAATTCTCTACAGAACCTAGGAAGGGAAGAAACTCATTGCTATGATGTATATTAGGTTTTTAAAATTCAGGTGTAAGGTTTGAGCACTCAGTTGATACTTCTGCATCTAAGAAAGGAATTGCAGGGACAGATTGTCCAGTTTGTTGTGAAGCACAGAGAAACATATGATGCAGAGAGGCTACACCACATGCATATGTATTACTGTAAAGAGTACAGAGGGAAGACAAACTTTTCAGATTATCAGGAGATTGAGGGATCTGGCTATTTACATTCTGATTTTACATACAATAGGGAAAGTCATCTAGATCAATGTATCCTTGCAGATGCCAAGCAACATAATGAAATTACAAGAATACAACAAAAATAATACACTTCCTCTGGCTTAGTTTTACTTTACACTCAAGAACCCTGAAGGGTTCTATACGCTGGGAAAGAAAGCGCTCTAATTATAGGGAGTATCTTTTTCCTATAAATGATTTATACAGACAGAAATACTTAGCACAAACTGTCTGCTGAAGAGACTAACATTACACTTCTGTTTATTCCTTGTTTTTACATTGCCTGGTAGACAGCCTTAACTGTGTGGCTCAGACTGGGCCCAGCTCAGTTTAGCAAAAAGCTAATCCTATGTGCCTACAGACTGTTATGGTATAAATCACATAAAATCAAAAGAGAAGGGGGCAGGTTTTTTATTATTTAAACTAGTTACACAAGCAAAAGCTTTGGACACGTTTCATGCACCTGGACACAATTAGAGAAATATAAATGACTGGGGAACAGTTCACTCTAAACAACTGAAATATTTGGCATCAGCTTTATTGTGGGTGGTGGAGAGCCTTGAATCAACCTACAAAACCAGATCCTGTAGGAAAGTCTCCATTATCTGTCTCAAATTTTGTTTTCATGTATTCAATGTGCTGTGCACTATGCAGGAAAAAGAAATGTTGATTCCAGTAACTAGGTAGTTTTGCCATCGTTGTCTTTTTTTTTTTATTCTAAACTCTCATTATATGCACTTCTCATGAGATAAAGCAGAGTACTGGTAAAATGACACCCCTGCCTTTGTTCAGTGCAGGAAGAAAAATCTCAGTTGCATTCCTATCATCTTTGAGAAACACTATTCACTCCTCCTCAGGAGGATATAGAAACAAAGGCAGAAGCTGGGGTTTTTTTTCTGCCCATCTGAAACTCACAAAATTAGGGTATATTCTGACCATTTATATTTTTTTTAATCAATAGTCTATATGAAAATGAATTAGGAAATATGAATTATAGAAAGAAGTGTGTATACACTCCCAGACAGGACACAGATGTTATACATAAGATATATTATCATTATTGGTAACTTGAAATACAAGTGTCTGTTCTAGTTTCAAGACAGTGTTCACATTTATGCAGGAATTCTATTAAATTTTTCAAGAGTACTTACATTGCAACAATCAAGACCAATCTCAAAAATTGCCCAATAATGCAACTAGCAACACTAAAGTCAAGAGACTTAGCAAACAAATTAATTTTCAAAATTAGTACTAAGTTCCTAGAAAGCAGAGAATATGATTTGTTCTTTTTAATAAATAAATAAACAAAATCAACACTGAACTTTAAATTGCATAAAAATATTTGCAAATACCCTATGGCTACTCACTTTTAGGAATAACTATGTATTAGTG
>VWZG01010605.1:764916-804938 GCA_013396735.1 Grallaria varia
CCAATTTTAAATTGCATTAATTAACTGCCTGAAAGGAGGCTATCTATGACAAAGTTTGAAAGATAAGACTGACACAGCAAATAAAGTACTTTTCCTGCCTTGATGAGATAACAGTACAAGTTAGGCAAAACACGTAAGAAGTGGCAGGTATTCAGGTAGTACAAGGGCTACTTTGCAAGTCAGTTTCTAGGCACAAACTTAATAGTAAATTTCCTTCACTACAGTATCCTAAATGTTGTTTCTTAGTGATCCTTCCTTTAATGTAAATACTGTAATATTTCCCCCAGTCAAGACTCTTCAAAGACAGAGAACACTCCTAATGTTAATTGTTCTGTGATGTCTTGATTGGCATGAAGAAAACTTCTATTAAATATAATAAATAAGCTNTTACTTATTGTACATGATACTGTTGATAAAGTTATCTATGTTAAAGAGATATTCTGAAAAGCGATAAAACCAGTGTTACCATGTTCCTTTGTGCTGACTCCATCACTTTAACCTGTGTTCCAGCATTAAGGTTGTTTTGACTTGCTAACATGAATTTGACAGATATTAAAATTTATAAATCAGACAAGTCACTAAATTAGTTGGGACATTTCCAACCAAGCACTTGGATTCGATTCTCTATTTTTTTTTTCCTTATTATCTCTGCATCATGGCCGGGATTTTTATGCTTACAGTTTAGAGGCACCTAAACAAACATAAGCTGAAATGGAGTCGAGTGTAGTAGCCTATACTGCAACGAAGGCACAATAATCTTGGATAAAGATGACAGTGACTTGGTAGAAATCGTCTTCTTATACAGTTTATACAGTCATAAGTTTTACCCAGTGTGTTTAAGAGAAGATGCTCTGATTTTGCCAATTNCAAATAAAGTACTTTTCCTGCCTTGATGAGATAACAGTACAAGTTAGGCAAAACACGTAAGAAGTGGCAGGTATTCAGGTAGTACAAGGGCTACTTTGCAAGTCAGTTTCTAGGCACAAACTTAATAGTAAATTTCCTTCACTACAGTATCCTAAATGTTGTTTCTTAGTGATCCTTCCTTTAATGTAAATACTGTAATATTTCCCCCAGTCAAGACTCTTCAAAGACAGAGAACACTCCTAATGTTAATTGTTCTGTGATGTCTTGATTGGCATGAAGAAAACTTCTATTAAATATAATAAATAAGCTAAGAATAAATAACACCTACCTGGTGTAACAGTGCTGTTACATCTATCTACTACTACACCTGATTATAGCAAATAGAAAACCAGAAATGCCTATTTCAAAGTTCCATATCCAGGGGTTACTAGCCCTGATTTTCAGAGGTTTTATAATTCTTACAAAACCCACATTTGAAAGCCAAGCCAAAAGATCGTATCAGTGGTGAACAAAATGGTATATACTAGGGTTAGTTCATTCTGTCAGATGAAACAACCAGTAAGAGCAGGAGCTAGGTAATCTTTGGTGATGCAATGAAGCAGGAGTAGCAGCAGCCTTTTATTAACAGCAGGACCAAGTTCCAATATTTTTCAGTATATGTGTTTAAACATCACCAATTAGCATTTGCTATAAAATAAGTCAAACCCAATTGTTACTGGGTTTTGGCAGAGCGGGTGCTTGACTGATGAGGGTAATACACTGATTTAATAGCTTCGTGTTTCCCTATGGCACCCTACTTACACCCACAGGACAGTATCATTTTTGAAACAAAGCATCATATTGTGGGCTTACCTGCATTTGGTAAATGATAAAATACTGAAAAAAAATAATCTGAGTAAGTATTCAAATGTCAAAGTGGTGGTATCTTTAGTAAATTCTGATATTACCTTAGTTTTGGTTTTAAATTTTCTCATTAATAAATTTAATTCCTTCATTTGAATTCCAGAGGAAAATATACAGCCATGGGTTGCATCATTTGTGGACAGGCCACAAAACATGAAAAGGACAATATGCAAATGTAAAGTTAGACTTCTTGGAACACACTGTGTAGACCAGCCTCTAAAGATAGACTTATCTTGGAAACTACAACCAGAAAAAGCTCAGTCTATGAGCAGGTCACAGCTCAGTGCTGTAAGGATTGTGAGCAGGTATAAATAAGAATTCAATATATACACAGGGAACAATGTACAGGCATAGAAAAGAATATGGAGTTGGGGAGATGATTCTAGGAATAGTGGCACCAGCTCTGGAAACCACAGTTCAAAAGAACAGCAAAAAAATTAATGAATGTACAGAAAAAAGCTCCTAAGACAGAACTGTAGAGCAGAACAGAGACCGAAGGTGTGATGAAGAATTTGCATCCTGCGGACCACAGTGCATCTGAGTCAGAGTAGATACATAGAAAGGTGCAACTTGAAATTAAGCTAAACATATAACCTTCCTCAGAAAAATAAACTTCTATTCAGTGTTTAAACATTTTTCCCCCCTGGTTGATTCATAAATTACCAGTAACAAACTGAAATTTAAAAGTCACTGAAATATACCATGAAACTTGAATAAATTAATTGAAAGCAACATGGATAAAGAGAGATGAGATGAAAGACATGCTAAACTAAATCCATATAAAGTATTCAAATTATTTTTTGGTCATAGAGGAATGCTCTTGCAGAGGCACTGCAGAAAATGATTCATGGACTTTTCCAAGAAAAGATGGAGGATGAGAAAAATGATGACAAACAGACATATGGACTGCTTTTCTTCCATTTTTCAGAGAGGATTACATTCTGATATATTAAATCAAATGAAATTAGTTCTCCAACAGAACTGACATTTTTTAAAGATCTTATATAACTACTCAAGCAGATTTTCATTCAAGCAGTTAAAGACAGAACCGATTTAAAACTGTGTCCAGAAACAGCATGTAGTCAAAGAGTATTTTTTAATTTCCTGTGTGGATCATTTTATTCCCCACATATCTCCTGGACTTATATTGACATTTTTAATTGCTGTTCTTAGATGTCACGGGAAAAAAAAAAAAAAAGAAGAAGAAAAAACAGATTATGAAAAATGAAAACTGTGCATTTCCCTTTGTCCTCTTATTTTCCTTTGTAATTCTTCACTTACTGTTTTGCCCTGATAAGTGTGCTTCTTGGGTGAAACCATTTGCCTACAGAGGACCAGAGAATAGCTCTTAACAGTTCCTAGTTCCAAGAATCTAGGCTTGTTTCTGTTTAGTAAACAGTGTCTGGGGTCTGCAGGGCTAGAAACACTCAGACATCTGGTTCATTTTTTTGAAATGGAAAAATGAAGCGTGAGGAAATAATGAAGTACAGACTTTCTTAATAGCTGGGAGCAGCAGGACATTCCAGCATCATTAACTCTTTCATTAATCTGTTGGTTCACTTCTGCAGACATTCTCTTGTGTGTGACTCAAATCCATTTTTCTTGTTGGTCTGCTTGTTTCAAGAGTAGCCGTTCGGCAGTGGTAAGATTTAACAGGAGGATTCATGCCAGAATACAGACACCGAACAAGCAAATAATCGCAACATGGGTTGGAACAGGGTACAGCAAAAAGAACGGAGTATTTGGATGAATGAAACTTTCCGTGCTATTAACAACCAGGAAAGACTTCAGTTAGTTCACCGAGGCTAATTAGATCAAAACCTTAGTGGGTAAAAGGGGAAAGAAAGGGTCTCTAATTACAGCTGAATACAAACAATACAGCCTCAGCTGCAATCTCAGTTCTGAAGCAACTTAATTTACAAATTGGGTGCTAAAGTAAACTTAGCTACTTTTGATAGGGTTCCAAAAGTATAGTTTGATTCTATCTCCTGGTAATGATTAACTGATGAATACATCCACTTTAAAGGCCCTAAAGCTTTAGCAACAGATGACACCCCAAGGGCAGCTATTGTTCTATTAACTCCAAGAAAGGGGTAGTAGCTAAATTGTAAACACTGCCATTGCTGCAGACTAGCAGAGCAGCACAGATACTCTGTATTGCAGTCACGATTCAGCAAAGGTGAGATTTCTTATCTACACAGATTTTTTTTTCTGCTCAGAGCATTTAATAAGCAGAGACACAACTGATACAAGTGCTTCTAAAAGCTTGTCTTCTACTGGTAGTACAAAACAGCATATAAAAAACCCCAAACCCAGCAAAACCAAAACAGTGAGGTGTATATAAAGACTTAAAAAACCTGGCAGATCTTCACCTACTGTAACAGTAGATACAAAAGTCTCAAAAATATTTTGTTACTACCATTAAAATTTTGACATGGAAAGATCACCATTTGAGATACAGTTGCGTTGCCTACAGAAAGTGAAGAAGTGTACAGGATAAGCAGCAAAAAAACCCAACAAATTTACTACAAAATAGCACACGGTGCTTAGCAGTTTTGTAGACACTAACCACAGCATTAAAACGGTGGTGTTCTTAACATACACAAACCCCCAAAAAGCCCCCAAATGAAACACTAATGTAAATCGTCAGATATAGTCAGAAGAAATTGATTATGTTCCTGTAAAAAAGTTTATTGGTGTTTTCAACTATCAGTCTACCAAACCACCTGCTTCAGCTACAAAGGGAATGTGGCAGACATGAAAGCAATACTTTTGCCTCTACAATTCTGCCTGAAGAACTGGAAGCTTTAAGGTTAAATTTGCTCAAGTTATTCACATAAAATTTCTCCTTTAGGAGAAATAATTCCATTTCTATCAGCTGGTTGGTTAGTTAAAAGTTATGACACAGGTCAGAAATACTAGGTAGTTCTTCATTCACCTGGCATTAAAATGAAAATAAATATGGGTGACCATGCATGAAAAGTTAGTTAAAATTAATATTAAAAGACTGATAAAGTGGCAAAAACTAGACCTCAGAATTAAACACTGCAAAACCTCGTACAATTTACCTATTATAGAAAAACCTACAAACACTGGGTGATTTCATATAACGTGTTATTGTGCACGTGATGAAGTGCCATGTAAATACGATCTAAGACTGCAAACAACCTTGTGATTTTTTTTTAATATACTTTCCTCTAAAAAATTCCTTGCCTTTTCATTTTAAAGCATGAGTATCTAATTGTGCAAAAAGAGTCAGAAATTCAGCACTTGGGAATATAGTGGCAAAAGAAAAATATTAAGTTTCAGGTAGTAACATTGTGACATACAGACAAGCACTTTTAAGCCAGCACATCCACTATTAAAACAAACAAAAACCCAATCCATAAAAGAAAAAAACAAACAAAAAAAGAAAACCCTCCGTTTTGAATCAACAAAAACTTTGGACATCATTAAGACCACAAGGCAGAAGCTAAATTATAAAGAGAGCCTTCCTCCCCAGTCATACTGCTTCTTGCTCTCTTTCCCTTTGGCCTTATGACTTTCTTCTTACTCTTGAGTGCACAGTTTGAGTTTCAGTCTGTTGAGAGATGGGGGGACTTTTGCCTTACAGCAAGAATCTTAGAGGAAGGAGAATTGAGTTCAAATATACTGAGAAGTTAGGCTTGATTTCCTGGATGACTGTTCACTTTTCTGCAAAACCTTAGTGCTGACGCAGAGGTTTGCCATGCTGTTGAATTAAGGTAGCCTTTAACAATGTTCCTTACTTTCCTTTTAAGCACAACTTCAGGATGAGGAGTTTTATACTTCAAGGCCCAAAGTGTAATGGAGGAACAGAAATGTGGGATGGTAAAAAACTTTCTTCTGAACAGAGAACAAGCTGGGTAAATATGGAAACAAGTAAGTGCCACCTAGAAACTGTAGTCTTTCCGGACTACAGGCTATATGTGGCATGTAAGCATCTAAATACCACTGCAGACAACAGCCTCATGACTTCAGCCTCGCTTTTTAATTACCTCTTGCAATTGTATTCATTTGCATTGCCAGCAATTTCTTTTATGGCAAGTGACCACTGAGTATGAAGACCAAATAGTCCCCTGGTCAAACCCTCACACAAGGCAACTTCAAAAGATAGTATCAGCTTGGGGCTTTGGCCTGCTGAGGATAGAATGAACAAAACATAAAATAGAACAGTGAACAGGGTATCATGGAAAAGTGATAGTAGTCAAGACACAGGTTTTGACACAAGCTTGGGGAAAGTCTAAACTTGAAAGACTTGAGAAAGAATAAAGACGCTGATTTGACAATACACATGTTGTTTCAGAAAGGAACCAAATTACATATATCCTCCAATTCCCAAATTACATTGTTCAAATTTCAAGAACTGTAAAATTTTACCTCCTAACACACATCGGAAACCATCACCACGATAACCTGCCTTGCACTGGCAGCTGAAGGACCCAGGAGTGTTATAGCAAAAAGCATCTGGATGACAGTGGCCCTGTTGACATTCATCTACATCTGTAAAAGAAAAGATCAATCTCAGGCAACTGTTCCTCCTGATGGACAAATCAGAGTGATGAAATAAAGGGCAAATCTGTTGCATTTTCAGGCTCCTATTTCAGGATATCTGATTAGACTTAGAGATAGTTCATTGGAAGCACATCTAATACAGAAAGGCAAAGGAGAGGAAAAACATGCACATATTTTAGGTTTGTATCTCTGCATTCTGCTGTTTCAAAGGGTAAATAGCATTATTAACATATACAGTATTTCAGAAATACATGCCTGTATTTCTCAAGGAAACAGCTTAACACAGCAAGAGAAGTGAGATTTGGACAGCAATGTTTCCAACATGTAGTTAGGTAAAGGTGCTGCCCCACTACACTCTGACTGACACGCAACAGAATGTAATTTTTTTTGCATAGTCTGAGCATTGTGTTTCACCACCTTAGTAATATAAACCAGTACAGTGCAAACAGGTCCAGCAGATGAAGATCTGCAACTGCAAGTATTGCCATTTCTGCAGTTCTCTCATTTTGGACCTTCTATAGCCCAAATATAGAAGAGTGAATTCAAGAGAGAGGGAAGGAAGAAGCATATGCTTAACACAAATGCACACCAGAGGGACTTAAACTATGAGATTTCCTACTTTAAATCACAAGCAACTATAGGACATTGCAATGACCATCGAAGTTGTGCAATGAGGAGTATAAAAGCCCCACAACAAATGGTGCTACTCACCCTCACAGGCACGCCCATCTCCCAAGAAGCCAGGGAGGCATGTGCAGATGTAGGCAGACCCTCCTGTGTACACACACTGAGCACGCTGAGGAATGTCACAATTGTGTGTGCCTGTCTGGCAGTGGTTTACTGCGTATTCAACAGCTGCAGGTTAAACGTATAAGAGATGAGACGAAAATTTGAATTTTCCTTCATAAAGTCTAAGGCTCATAATAAGTTCATAAGAGAGAACAGCTGTGAAAACTTACAGAAGGGAAAGAAAACAAGGGAACAAGTTGTTTCTGTCTGGGGGTTGGGATTTTTTTTTTTTTTTTTTTTTTTTGGCCAAGATCTTCCCTTTCACTGGTGTTAAATTTTATTAAGGATCTGACTGTCCTTAGCACCTCACAGATGTTTGTTAATATAGAACAGGGCAGAAGTGACAGGTCCTAGAATCCATGACAGCTTTGTTTATGAAAAGGAGTCCTGAATGAAGAA
This sequence comes from Grallaria varia, assembly GCA_013396735.1. Lineage (NCBI taxonomy): Eukaryota > Metazoa > Chordata > Aves > Passeriformes > Formicariidae > Grallaria > Grallaria varia. The sequence goes on from VWZG01010605.1 coordinate 772,408, forward strand.
ATGTAGGGCATCTCACAGAGCTACCTCACATGTTAGCTAAGTGGCCAGTTCACCGCAGTGGGAATTATTAGATGACCTGCTACACTAACCTAGCACTGACCCAGGGCTGCCGTCACTTGGCAATAGATAGGAGCTGTGACTCACTCCATAGGAGATAAACAAATTTGTCAACTACTGGAGAGATTTTTGACCAACAGTGTAAGCTGGGACCAGATCTGCAGCTTTTCATAACTTTCTCATGCTGACTGCAGTGACTCTGATGGCATTGCACTGCTTGACGCACAAATGATTTCAGGAATCATTCAGGAGCTCTGCCTACACTTACCTGTTACATCAAAGAAAAGGAAATGAAACAAAGGAAACCATGGTATTTAAAATAGGAAGAGCCAAAGTACTACAAAAATTTTGGTCCCAGAAATAAAGTGCCAAGTGTTTATGTACATCCAGCTGCTGTAACAGAGAATCCACTGAGGCTCCCTTTACACAATTCTTATGAGGAGTTTATGGGGGACTAAGACAAGACTCTACAATGCTCCGTCATCACAGTACACAGATGGAAACTACCACAGTATCAGCAGGGAAATAAAAAAAAAAATCTACCATCAGAGCCAGATCTGAAAACAGGCGTTTTTTCCATTTCTCTGGAGGAAATTACATCATTGTTAGAATCATTAATGTCTTTCTGTTTGACAAAGTAAGTTTTAGATTACCAAGTAATCTATTAAGAACTGCATTATAAATACATAAAAGTTGGAGGTCAGAGGGAGTCCTCAAGTCCTCCTATTGCTCATCCTACAAGCAGGAGAACAGGATTTATTTCCAACTCTTTCTTAAGCTACCCAGTTAGTCACACAGCTGGTATGAAAAAAAATGCCAGTTCCAAAAAAGCTGAGTCAGAGCTGGTATCCCAGAGCAATCTCAAAAGCACAGAGCGTTGCTGTTGCCCCTGCTGGGGTTCAAGTTGTCTGTGGGTTATAAAACCCTCAACTGTGAAAAGGAGAAGAAGATTACCATGACATTTATTTTCAGTCGGTTGGGAAACTGGAGTTTATCTTCCCTCTCTTCAGTCCTACAAATGTGGTTTGTTTTTGGTTGAAGGAAGAGATCAAACTGAAATCCTTCAATCTGGGCAAGGAATTACTTAGCACTTGCTAAAAGTGGGACATTAGTTTCATGGGAAAGTGGTAGTGAGAAGCTGGTGAGGTCGTGACTAGAGGGAAGAATGTTCCCTTTTGAGTCTAAATCATAAAAGTGCAGTGGTGGACATAACAGAAAGAACATAATCTGATCTTCCACATCTTCCCCTATCCCTTCCAGCTGCTTTCACTGACGGTTCTGCAGCAAAGGGAGACTTAGTGTACACTGTGACTTAGGGAGCAGACATGAACTGTAGTTCTTACTGCAGCAGAGAATTTGACTTGTGATGGAGCGCAATACACAGCATACAAAGGTACAAACTTAAGGAAAGTAATGCACCTGTCTGCTGTAAGATGAAGGCTCCTCAGTCTTAGCTGAAGAACAGTCTTGGCTATAATGAGGAAAGACCTGGATGCATTAACTCAAAGAGTAACTAAGATTCCACCATAAAGCAGTCACAATAGAAGCAAACAAACCTCAGCTGTTATCACTCATTTCCAAAAGACACAGGAACTGGTCCAGCTATACTGGAAGAGCATGTATGGGTTTTGTCAGTAGAGAATTACTATAAGGTTGCAAAGATTAAAATTCTAACAAAACAAAACAAATTTAATCTCTGTCCTAGCCTGACAGTTGCAGCTCTAGAAGTCATTGCCTCTCTTTTATTTGTCATTATCCCTCTTCTATCTCCCATTTGGAGACTCCTTTTTCTAAAAGGAATTTATGTAACTTGAGTGAAAAATGGGGAAACAGGAAAAAGATATCCCTTGTTAGGACAACCTTAGTTTAGCAATCACAGATTAGCTCAGGCTTCACTCAGAAAAAAAGCTTTTAAATAACACAGAAACTATTCAGCAGCAACTACTGAATTTGAAGTCTTGAAGTGCATTAAAATTAGATACATTGTCTCCAAATCTCAAATATTTCAACACTGAGGTGATCTGTAGTTACAATTCATTCCCAGCATGATTAACCTCAGAATAAACCTTCAATAGCCAAGACACACTGATTTAGACCTGGGCATCATCTTACCCGAGGGATGCATCTGGAACTAAAATGTGATCTATTAAATTGAACTCTGGATTAGACATAAGAAAGAAACGAAACACAGAACCCCAAGAATTCCAAGCACGCCCCTTAGAAAATGCAGAAAGAACCGGTAATTAGTAGTTGCAGCACAAACTCTTAAATTCAACTCACATTAGAAGTCAGTGCAGATCATGAAGCACTGTTTCTGCCCCTGTGAGATGACCCACAGCCCAAAGGCCAGTGGGCAGCGCTTTTAAGAAATGTGAAACTCACCAACACAAGTCCGTCCGTCTGCTGCAAACTGGTATCCTTCAACACACTCACAGCGGTACGTTCCCGGCTGGTTATTGCAGTCTGCATTGCTGCCACAGAGACCTGGCTGCTCGGAACACTCATCAATATCTAGAATATTATAAGGATTTTGGTTATTACAAAGATGGATTTAACATGGATGCCAGAAAAACAGAAACTGGGGAACGGTTGGTTGATCAAAGTCTTCTATATTTAAGCAACATCTTGGATAGACCATACATCTTAAGAGTTTTCAGGTAAGTAAGTTTGTTTTCAGGTAACTGTGTCCTCAGCTAATCTGCACAGAAAAGTAAAAAACCCAAACCAGAATAGATTCTATACTGAAGTAATAAAGGGAAGGCACAGGAAATGGGAGAGGAATGAGGAGCCACTGAGGAAGGAAATGCAGCCTAGAAGGTGATCGGCAGCAGTGATGACTACTGGGGGGAACATTAACTTTAGGAGAGTATATTTTATCTGTATACATCTCCAATCCACTGCTGCTTCACTCACAGAGCCAGAGGACCAGAAGGGACAATGTGATGCTGTTGTTTTCATTTGCAAGTTGATTTAAAGGTTGGAGTGGGGGGATAGTTGCGTTTTGTTTTTTTTAATCAAAAAACCCCAAAACTTTGTTTGTTAATAAGAATTATATATTTCATTAACATATGCTTTCACCTCTTGAAAACAAGGATTTGTGCTGTGATTTGATTACAAAGCAAAACCCAAAACCAATATAAATAGAGAATTGGACAGAGCTAGGAAATGCTAGTCTTCTTGAACAGAAAGGATTTCCAAAGCAGAAAAAGATATCTCAATGAATTGCACATATCTGTACTCTGTCTGCATGTGCATATGCTATTTCTCATCTCCCTCGAGAACTTTTAACCTAGTTGACTCATTTTAAGCAGAACTTGGGTTACAGTAAATTTCTCACAGCTAAGTTCCCACATGTTTTATGAACAGACAAATTGGGTAGGAAAGATGCTTTGCAAGCTAGCAAGACTTACCCTTCCGGACAGACAAACTTGCTTACTTTGATTATTGAGAGACATCAGCTAGTCCAGCAACCCTCTAACCTATCTTTCTCAAAACCAGCCTCTCAGAACAGTTCATTTTTCTGGAATGGCTAGTCCTGAGGGTCAATGCATCCCAAGGAAACCAAGTTCTACATTAGCTTTCATTTCGCAACGAATGAAATTTTTTTTATACCATAACAAATGTTTCCATCTCCACGGAAGCCAACTGAGCATTCACAGAAGAAGCGATTTCCTGTTCCCGGCCGACACACTGCGTTGGTGTCACAGTTATGAGTGCCAGTGTAGCAAGGATTCCGGTTAATATCAGCAGACCCATCTGACAAGAGAGACCATACTGAGCCTTGATGGCACCATCCAAGTAAGATCATTCAATTAATGTACAGAAGGAGGTTGCTTATAGCACACATTAAACAAGGAAAGAAAATATCTTTTGTACCAGGAAGAAAGAAAAGCCTCTTTAAAGGCAAGACTGACAAAAATAATTCATCTTTCAGTCACTAACACTAGACTCATAATGCGATTCTTAACAACTCTGTCAATTATACTTAGCAGAACCTTATTTTGTATCAAACAAAAGTGAACACAGCCTTTTCTTATACTCAACTAGTGTGTATTTTCAAATTGTTTCTTTTGGGTTTTTTTTCTGATTTTAGTGCAGACTTGGACAGCTCATTCAAAAAATACACTTCAGAGGCTGCCTACAGTTCAAAGATAAAATGCCACATTACAAGATAAATTATAGAAACTCTTCCATGGTAAATCTTATTCCCCTCTGTTGTTCTTCTCTCTGGCAATGCAAAATAATTCATTAATAGAGGAACTACAAAATTAGGTAAATATAAACAAGATACTCCATATATCTGAGTGGCAATAGATTCAAGGTGGTATGTTAAGAGCATTTCAAGGAATTAGACACAAACCTCTCTGAATTTCAAGAAGAGGTAATCACTTGAATACTCTCTCCCAAGTAAAAGAACTAATTTCCAACAGCCTAATTTCTCTTCTTAATTGATGGGTCTGGACTTCCACTGATTAATGCAATTAATTAATTTAACTCATTAATACCCAGCAAAGGCAGACTAAAAAATATGGATGCCTGCTCTTAATTACTCACAAATGAGGAAAAGTAAAATTTCCATTCATACATACCACTGATGGGGCCGATGGAATTACTCATAGCATATCGCAGAATCTGCTCGTCCCTGTTATACAGGACGAACACGCTGTCCACTGAGAGCTGCTGAGTAGCAGAAGCAGAATGATGGGAGTCCTCGTGAACACATTCATCGAACGAGATGGTCTGTCGCCACTGGTAGGCACCCGTGTACGTGGAAGCAACTCCATCCCTTTCTGGCTCTGTCACTGTGTATTCCCTCGTGGATGATGAAGTGATCACTACAAAATGACACAGACACGCTGATCAGAACAGAGATCAAATGTACCCTGCCAAATGCTATCTGTAGACTTTGGATGCAGTTAGTATACCATAAATAGAAATTTCAAAGGCAATAAGCTGGTAAAATGGATGTATTTCCATGAAAAGGAATAGGCACTTGAGTACGTTTACTCTGTTCTCAGGTATCACAGCATTGATAAATGAGTAATTTGATTTGTTTTGACATACATTTTAAAAAATTTAACTTTACTTTGCATATATCCAAGTAACAAATGGAAAACTCAACTTGGCAAACTCAGAGGTTCCGTTCGGTGACTTTACAAAATAGGTCTATGAACTAAGGACAAGAGCCATCTCATCAGCACTAAACTACCCCCACTTTTAGTACATTGCAGGCTATTAGCCTTGGATTTTAACAGTCCTGAAGAAGCTGCATGTCTGAGAGCTCCTGTATTCTTCACAACAGTTTTTCACATTGTGAAAAATAGCAGCCAAAACTCTTCAAAGAGGATCTGGGCTTGTGGGTCCTCTCACCACCAGAAAGGTCCTCAGAGCACCACTATTTTTTTGTGTGGACACCAGAACTCACCTATGTCCATCCATTTCCAACAGCTGGCAAAAGATGGATTTCTGATAAGTAACACTATTAGACATGCCATAGGACAGCAGAATAGCAGCTGTTTGAGTACTAGAAAATCAAATCCAGCCTGTAGAATGCTTCCCTCCAGCCTCTGACTTTACCTCCACAGGAACAGCATTTCTGCCAAGTAGGCAAGTGTTGTATAGAGCACACACTGCCCAAATAACTTCTCCTAGACTCTCAAGTTGTTCAGCATGGGACAGAATCTTCCTCTCGGTCCATCACATTTTCTCCTCCTCTCAGTCCATAACAATAGGCAAAGCACAAGAGAGGTTCATCACAGGCTATCAAAGCCAGATGTTAGTGAATATAAGGCAGCTGAAAATAGTGTAGCTGCATAATGGCTATCTCTAGCAACCAAAAGTGCACCCTTGGAACAAAGCACAATCTCTCTAGTATTCACGTGTACGTGGGAGCATCCCAGGCTGCTTCCTCTTTACTGCTCTCTGACAGCTGGGCTGGCTGGCCAGCAGCAACACTACAAGCTCTTTTTCTTTTTTTCTGTATTGAAACAGCCATAATTTTATCCAGGAAGAAGAAAGTAAAAGAAAGGAGATTGCCCTGTAAATAGTGAATGAAGAATGGCTCTCAGGAAATCTAGAGTCTGTGATAAAGAAATTGAGAGAGAGGAGGAGGAAACTGATAAAGGAATTAAGTTTTCCAGTCAGTTGCTAAAAGTCAGCTCAAACAACATTGATAAATGCTTGCAGAGTTGTTGCAATGCAGTTTGCATGACACATACTGGTAAATAATTGGTTTACACAGCCTCACTGGACAACACCAAAGCTCACCTAATGACATAGCCACAAAAAATTTACACCAGTACAGCTCCTACTAAAGAACTGTGGACCTACAAAAAAACTTTACAACTTGTACACTATCATCAAAAGCGTAAAAACAAGGCCAACAAAATGGAAAATTGACAGTTTTGCAAACATCAGTTCAGAGAAAGAGAAACTAATTCTTTTTTCAATAAAAAAAGTTAGAAACATTTGCATTGTCCCACTCAAAATCCACCCTCTTTTGGGACCTGCTCCTCAGAGGCAAAAAGCAATCTTCTATAAATCGAAGGATCCTAAAAACATTTGCTAAAAAGGAAATAAAATAATGTTGTTCAGATTGTCTTAGTCTCTGCTTTAAAAAAAATGTGCACTTTATTATAATTTCATTCTTAGGGAGCCTTACCAGAACTAGAAGTGTGATAGAGTTCAGTGTATGGTTCTATATGGACTGATGCACCAGATGGGATCTCAGGTATTCTGCCCTCCATTTCTGTGCTGATGGTAAGGTGACCATGCTCGTCAATACCATTGAATTTCTGCTTTACAACCAGCTTCTCATTGTTGCCAAGAAAAGTTACTTCTGTTTGCCGTGTAAACTCACCACCTAAAGAAAGAGTATTAGTTAAACCACTTAACATGTGTTTCTGAATCCTTCTATTTAAAGTATTGCTTCTAGTAGATAAAATACAAATCACTATTTTCTGCAAGCTTTGATATGGCACAATTGCTAATATACTGTGTTTCTAATGAAATAATTTTTAGAGGTATACTGATAATATCCTTTGATACTGCAAGGATACCATCTGTTCTTAAGCACTGAACATGATAGATTGCAAATAACTCTGTGGAAGCAGGGGAGTTTTTTAATATAAAAAAAAAAGTTCTGACTTACCCCACCATCATTTAAAAGGGCAGTTTAGAGAATATTTTCCATAAGGAATACAGAAAGTTTAAAAAAAAAATAGTAAATTAAAAATCCAGTACATTTGTACCCAAATCAAAACCAAGTAAAATGTACGTTGTAAATTCCAGAAAAAACTTCTAAAGTGTCAAATCCAAGAAAACCCCAAAACAAAAAGTTATGTCCAAGTAAGTTCATATTACAAGGCTGTAAACGATAAAATTTTAAAAAGAAACACATGTTCTCCTAGAACAGCTTGAATCTACAGCTTGAACTCACGTGCACAAACAACCAGCTTTGGCCTCAAACTCTTCTCAAAAGCTTTAACTGTGAACAAGGGTTTTCCTCAGACATTTTAACTGAGTCATTTGCATGTCATGGAGCAATTGCTTTAGTCAAGAATTTCAGACCCTCACAAGGTTAGATTTTCATTTATTTTGCTCCATTGGTACAATAAGGAAATTAACTTCTTGAAGATGTAGGGACAGCTTTTTTCAGTAACTCTTTATCCTCTAGTAACAAAAAACAAACAAACAAAAAAATCAGATGCTTTCAATAATCTCTTTCTCGCACAGGAACTGGCCAAGCCAATCTAATTTCTAGCACACTTGTGTGCTTGTACACTGACAGTAAATTAAAAAGTCCAATATTTATGCATTGTAAGAAGGAGAAATGGTGAGAAATTTGATTACAGAGAATCAATTTGCATCTCAGAATAGATGTGTTTTCACCCTGTATTTCTTCTGAGGACACATTTCTTTTCTATCAAGACAAAGGAAAACATAGCACAGTTTTGAACATCGTATTAATTTAGAAGTTACCAGTAATGCTGAATCCATTCTTATATCCTTGCTGCTCCACAGCAAACATCCATCCTATGATACCTCCAATAGAGGCAAGAGGCAGTAAAGAATACCCCAGGGTCTCTGGGATTGTGCTGATAGCAGTGTAGGCACGCCCTTGGTTCATCACAACATAGGAGTGGAGATCAGTGTTCTCAAATGTAATTGGAACAGGGTTATTTCCTACAAAGATTCTTCCTTTGACCTTCCCGTTGACTCTCTGAGGAGAACCTGGCAAATCAATACAATACATCAGAACAGAATCACAATTCTCTAATACTCCCCAAGAAACGGCTTCAGAGCACTCACTATATTCAAAGATACTAGTGTTGAAATAAAAAAAACCAAACAAATACTCACAGAATTCAGACAAGAATCTGCCACGTGTTCACTGGCTTACATATGTATGTGCATGTCTGTTGTCATTATACAGATGACTAAACAGCCAAAATTGCCAGAAGATGTGCCCTTTATACTCATTAACAGTTTTGTTTTACAAGATAACTCTGTAATGCTGTTACACTGTATCTGACAGTAAGTGGCATTCAGAAACATCTTTTGAAGATCACACTTGATGTCAATACACACTGAATGTAAACTTGTTCGTTCCCTGTTAGAATAATTGACCTATTATTCTAACCTATTACACTTCTTGACTCTGAACTACTGAGCTTTCTGAAGACTGTTAGAATTATAGCTATTTTGGATAGCTACTTTTCCCCTGTATATGATTTCCCACATGGAAGTTCAAATTCCATTGTCATCAGATCCTTTTCTTTCTATGCAAAATACAATTTTATGAGCTTTCCTGGCTTATAAAACACAAAGTCTGTAGTCAGCTATTTGAGTTGTTGAAATGTATCTATACTCTGAAGTCAAATCACTATGAGGATTACAAGTGTATACATAAGAAATTCCTTTACGGATTTTACACGGGAACAAAGTTTAAATGGGTATTTGACAAAAATCTGGCAGATCAGCCCTTTAGTAAAGCAGCTTATGAGCCAGACAAAGAGGAGCCATGCTCTTTAGTTCAATGATCAAAGTTAATTTGTTCATCCCTTTGAACTGTCCATTTCTAGAGTGAGGACCATATCGGATTATAACACATTGGAACTTCATGACTAATTCTAGCAAATACCACCTAATGTTATGTTATCTTTCAAATTATGTCAGTTATGGAAGAGTTTATTTTTTCTAGAAAGTCATGTTAAAATGCATAAAGCCTATAATTGACCACTTCAAATAATTTACTTCATTCAAAAAAGCAGAGCATTTTAGAGAGTATAGCTCCCTGCTTAAAATACCATTCAACATATCTCAGTGATGAGTCTTTCAAAAAGTTGTTTTAGTATTTAAAACAGGTCACATCATACAAGAATGAAGATTAAGCACATGAGTAGCAACTACACGTGGCAAAGAGTTACCTTCTGCTACACATTGTCTGCCATTCCCTTTGTAACCAGCAATACAAGTGCAACAAAATCCATTGGGATAATCCTTGCAAACAGCATGAATGGAGCACTGGTGACGGTTGTTAGCACAGGTCTGTTGGACGTCTGTGTGGTAGCGGAACACTGCAGAAAAGAAGACCAGACATTTATACTCCATGTCATTATGGTACATATGTATTCACATATCCCTGGCCTGGTTTAAAAGTACCTCTGGACTCACTTGACTAACTTTTTCCCTTTCCCTTTAAGGAAAGCAAACAATTGCAATTGATTTTGAGTAACCTTGCAATATGTAAGTACTACTCTACTATTTTGCAGAAAACTGCAGGGCTTTAGCTGTTTACTTATTTAATTAAAAAACAGTTTAATTCTATTGACTTCAGTGGTTAAAACTTCTCGACAAAACTAAACACACCATAATTTGATCCTGTCCTTCTTTCCAAACCAAAGCAAAATGGAGACTTTCCAACTTTGGAACAAAACACATCAGCAGCACCCAGGACAGTGCAGCAATTGATCCACCCTGTAATCCTAATTAGTTTACCCAATTATTTCCTGGAGATAGCAATTCTCACATCTGCTTCAAGAAACAATTAACATCTGGGCATTCAGTCACACTAGTTTGAAATTTCTGTAAACACTTCATCAAAATTTAGAACTGTTAATTTCACCCTTGTAAGACTCGAGGCTGTGAAATCCTAGACACCAAGTTTTACAACAGTTTCTATTCCCAACTTTTATTAAATCACCTGTATTCAGAAGCACATCTAAGAAAAGTCTGTGAGCTTGATTATGGAACCAGTTTACACTAGACTGGCAAGATTTGAATCTGAGGTGACCTCCAAGTTAACTACTTTGATGAATAACACAAACTGATGAAATGACTCTCAATTTTCAGATACGAAACTAGTGAGAAGGAAACAGATTATTTTTTTAGTAATTGAATTTCTTGCACAACTCTTCTTCACCCTTTGTTTTTTTCTCCCTCTTTTTTTTCCTTCAGCCTGTCCACCTTAGAAGGAGCTAAGCTGTACAAAAAGACCTCACCTATTCCAGTTTCATCAAATTCTTCCACATCTATGACTTGAGGTTGCTGTGGGGGAAACTGCTGGACCTGAAACTGGCGAGGTGGAGCTTTTGCTGTCGGGAAATCTTGAGGACTGTAAAAAGACTCAGTTGAAGGTGTTCCTGTTACATCTTGGTATGGAGTCAGAAAGTCTTCTGCACCTAGCTGAGGAACACTGTATGTAACATGGTGCTGATCCTCTTCTGTGCTGTCTGTGCTACTTGTGATATACTGCTGTGTTATTTCAGTGGAGCCATAGTCTGACATAAATGGTTTAGAAGTCATCTCCTGGTCTTCATCATCAGGCTCGAGGCTCTCCAAAATATTGCTGATCTTGGCAGGCACAATATTGTCAGATGAGCTACCGATCTCGAACACCCAGACACCTTGTTTCCCAGCATTGCTGCTTCTATCAAAGAGAAGCATATGTCAAATTAAAACAATCAAGCATAAGTTGTGTGGTATTTCTAGGCTACACAAGATGTTACCCTTCACTGAGGAGTGACAGAAAAAAACTGTTTAATTATCTTATCTACATATTTATCTACAGGTACACTTTATTCAGCTGTAAAACACTCCAGACTGTTGGGATAGCATTTTATTCTCCACACCCAGAGCTCTCATGAGAACTTCTAGCTTTCTTGTCTCAAAAGCAATGGGAACAGAAGGAGTTATTTGGGCCACAAAGATCTTGCTACCACTTACTAGAACATTCTAACTCATTCCCTTTCCTTCTCATTCACTCTTTCTCTCAAGAAAAGGAGTACCTAAGGTAGACTATAGAGAATTGAGGTCTAAGTGGTGCAATTTATAGAACAACTGAGCACACAGCAGTTCCTACCAGTGACAACAGAACTGTGGACTTCTGACAAATTACACCAAAGTACTCATACTCCTCAAGAGGGTAGATGTTTATCCCTGGCAGGTGTTGTGATTGCTCACGCAATGGCTAATGGAATCTTCTTCGTTCTCAGTGCTACAGTTAAGAAAACCATGGTACTCTCGAGGAGTTTAAACAAGGGAAAAAGCATACTTGTACAGGTTTCTAATGCTGTCTTCATCATTAGCAATGACATTGAAGGATCCTGGCTTTTCCCAAAAGTAGTAGTTTGTTGAGGCTTGACTAAAGCCGACCATAGCAGGAATATTTTCCTCATCATTCTTGGAGTATGTGCTATAGAACTGCAAACCATCTTCTGGATAAAGGAAAATAGCATAGGAACTGGAGTCAGAAGAGGCTAAAACAGCCTGGAATGTGTTTCTCTGTAGAAAAAAAAAAATTAACATCCATTTACTCATGCAAAAATAGTCGAAAGAGACAACAGAATATTTTTTTTCTTTTTTTAAACACAAAATCAACATCAGAATTTCCATCATACATAATGTATCATGTACTTCCTAGGAACAGTCAATATTACACAAGTATGTTTTGCTAAGGCAGTTTCAGCTTTAGTATTTATAAACATTAAAAAGAAAACAGTATCAAAGGGAAGTTGAATCTGCAGGAAGTAGTCAGAGATGCTGCCCAAAATACAACAATTTTAAGTTTTACAGAATATATAAATAGGGTTTAAGTTTTACGTTCCTTCAAGTCTTTAACCATAGGAACATCCCTGCCTACTGTAGGAACCACCAAGACAGAACCTCAGACATCAGCTATTCATCGCTACCAGAGTTCAGAATTGCTACTGGGAACACAGTGCTTGTGTCAAGATAAGCAAAAGAAATTAATTGTTGACATAAAAAGATTTGCCAAGTTGTGGTAATGTTCTCAACTCAATACATTGTGAGCAAGTTCATCAGCTGGGATAATTATGGTGTACAAAGTTACATATCCCTGAAGGATAGTACCTAAATGTTAGAAATGGAAAAATGGTTGGCGAGTAATTAAAAAAGCCCAAAACTCTAATTGCTTCTTCATTCAATACTAGCTACAAAAAATGAGATTCTTGTGAATGCAACATCATCTGTTCAAAATGTTCTTAAGTTCCTACTAGTCACATCAAAATGACTTGAGTCTGTTGAAAAATGCAAGCCAACAGGATTATATTGCACGGAGGGAGGGCAGGATATTCTACTATTTCTGTTATTACCACATCACACTTAACATTCAAAGTAAGAGTTGTCAGGGAATACAAAGAAATCAGCTATCCATCAAGCATTTTCTTTTGAATTAATAAAATATGGTAAAACAAAAGTCAAGTAAAAATTCTGCAAACTCCTATTTTGCTACAGCCTTTTCAACAACAAAATACATTCTTAACTCTTAAGGATTCATTTAAACACAAAGGAATTCAAGCCTTCAAAGCAAGGGGTTACAGTGTTACACTTTAGCTGCACATGTGTCCAACACGACTTAAAGCTCTGATTAACACTCACCTTTTCTTCCACAGCATGATCTTCTCCTGGTGGCTGGTAAGGAGCCACAAGCTTCCAGGTAACAATAACAACGCTGCTGGGATCAAAAGCAGTCTCAGGAAAACCTCTTTTGATATAGTCTGTTGCAAGCTGCAAGACATCTGAGGATGAATCTTCTCTGTAATACACATTTCCACGTCCATCTGTTGTGTCCAGGTCAGCCATAAAAGGAGCGATAGCCCCAAAACTCACTGGGAATTGACCAAGATATTTTTCTTCACTTGAAGGTTCATCTACTGCAATAATCCCATTAGTGGTAACCTGATAAAAAGATGAAAATTGTAACAGAGGTACTGTTCATATGCCTGTCTCCCACAAGAGGGTCTCTAGATCACAACGTTTACATTGCATTTCGAAAAGAAATTGACTCAAAAATCAGGTTTATATTTGAAAAGTAACCGGGTTTTTCAAGTTTTCATTTTGTATCCTATGCCAGTAGTCCTGGGATTTAAGTTGACTAAAACCAGAGGTCTACTTTATGCATAGACCAGCCTTTTTTTTCCCCTAGATAAAAATTTTAGCTATCTAAATTTCAGACACTCACTTATTGCCTCTTCTACCAAAGATGTACCTCCCCACAGTTGCTTTAGGAGCTGATAGAACTTCTGAGCAAAGAATTAATCTATACAGAGACGCCAACCCAAAAAACTGCTCTGTGCTTAAATATTGTAATAGGTTGGGTGAAAGCCTTTTGGGAAGATGTACAGATTTTTCTTGCCCTGGCCAGGACTGCTTTGATTTTCGCTTCACTACAACCATCCTCCTAGAAACTTCTCTGCCACTGTGCAAGACTGATGACAGCAAGCTGCTGCTCACGTTTAAGACACGCTGTGAGCACAGCTCTTATGCCAGAGGCTATGGAGGTGAGGAGACAGGATTTCCATAGCAGGCCCTATAAATTGCCTTATGGCTAAGTGCACTGACAGAGTCCAATGGAAAACTGGGTCTATTATTGGAAGGGGAAAAAAGGGTTAACATACACAAGTGAAAATCTTGGTTCGAAAATGCATACATACTGGCTTAGTGAGACAATAACTCACAGCCAACCACTGCCAACTAAAAGTGAAATAAATGCATACGTACAAGTAGGTGCTGGGGCACGTCCAGATGCGACGGCCAAAGTCCACTTTTTTCAGCAGAGCAGAGCTGACTCTCACACACACAAGCAGTGAGCAAGACTACAGGCGTCAGGCCTTGAGGTGGTGCACAGATTGTTCACGGCTTTTTGTCCCAAGCCTTTCTTCCAGAGATTTATGGCACTGCATGAACCAGCCACACACAGAAATCTATTTCCAGGTCTTGGAGTATCTGATAATAGGACACATTTGACTACCTGCAGGCAGTCAGGCACTCTAGAGCTGCTGCCACATACACAGGGGAATGCAGAAAGGGACAGAGGTCCCAAACTGTCACTACAAGCTATGAAACCAAACCTGCAACCTCCTACAGACTGATCTCACTCGCAGGGATTCCTGTGAGTCCAAGAGCAAACTGCTGCTGGATCTTTTCACACAGTCAAGATGTTCTCAACATTACACAACATTTACAAACACTTAGAAGTGGGTCAGAATGGCCACTGTGACTCAGACTGCAAGGCCATATAACCCAGTAGCCTGTCCCCAGCTGTACCTGCTGGCTTACAGATTCAGCAAAACAAGAGGACATGCACATACTTCTCCAATCAGCCTCCAACCGCGTTCACCTCAAGGGATTCCCTGTGGTTTGGCTGTTGATTCATCCTCAGTGGACCTCTTTTCACATATTTGTTAAGTCTTCCCTTCAACAAATATACACTTTATGCATCCACAAAATCCCTTGAAAAACAGCTCCATGAATCTGTGACTCACACCCTGAGTTCTTTCCTACCTTTGCTTGTTTTCAGTCTGGCTCCGAGCTTCATTTGATGACCCCTAGTTTTTGCATTGGGACACGAAAAAATCCTACCCAATCTCTCCCACTACATAGTTTCTCCTGCAGAATTAAGATCCCCAGTCGATTCCAGAGAAGAGCAACAAGGCTGGTGAAGGGTCTAGAACACAAGTCCTATGGGGAGAGGCTGAGGGAGCTGGGGTTGTTTAGTCTGGAGAAGAGGAGGCTTAGAGGTGACCTCATCACTCTCTATAACTACCTGAAGGGAGGTTATAGCCAGGTGGGGGTTGGTCTCTTCTCCCAGGCAGTCAGCAACAGGACAAGGGGGCATGGGCTTGAGCTCTGCCAGGGGAAATTTAAGTTGGATATTAGAAAAAAATTCTTTACAGAGAGAGTAATCAGGGATTAGAATGGCCTGCCCAGAAAGGTGGTAGATTCACCATCCCTGGAGGTTTTTAAACTGAGATTGGACATGGCACTGAGTGCCATGATCTAGTAAACTGACTGAAGCTGGACCAAGGGTTGGACTTGAAGATCTCTGAGGTCTTTTCCAACCCGATCAATTCTATGATTCTATGATTCACGCACTCCCCATATAAGAGCTGGTCTCTGTCTCCGATCACTCTCATCATTTCCAAATTTTACTTCCCCATCTTCCACTATATAAATTTGGAAACAAGGAGGCTGGTAGGAGGTCACATATATTCTTCAGAGAGAAACTGGGCTGTGCAGGCCCATCAAGGATGCAGACTACCTGTGTCTTGAAATCATCCTTTAAAATCTGGACCACCCATTACTACCACTACCTACAGCAAATCAGAAAAAGTGTAGTATAAGAAGTCATGATACAAATCACCCTTCATATACAACACACACCTCTATCTTGAACCCTCCTTTGGCTACCAGAGGGGGTAGAGCACACCCCTTGCCACTGGATAGTGGTCAGTCAGCTTGGGGTATAACTGGATAATGGTTAGCACAAACTATTAGCTGAATGTAGCAAATAGTTCCCACAAGATATCAGAATTTATTTTAAAAGTGGCTTGACACATGCCAACTGCACTGTCTGCAGATGTATAATTTCGCTAGCAGCTACAGTGTAAAGTATTAAAGAAGTTTAGAAAGTAAAAAATGGCAAGTTGGCTTTATGTATGAATAGTATATCTAAGACACATAAACAGTAAATAATCTTCACAAACACGATGGGAAAGGACTTCATGATAGTAAGGGAGAGAAGCAGCTGAATATTGTGATAATTTTGCCTCTAATCATTTATGACTTAACAATGGCCAGAGATCCTAAGGCAGATTATGAATTTTAAGAATATAGAACTAAAAAGACAGCATGGGTTATCTCAGTACAGACCCTGCAAGAGCAGTCAGACACACAACAGAAATCTAGTCCAGAAAGGTTTCCAGAACTCCTATAACACCTGTACACTACAAAATGCCTCATATTCCTGTAAAGCAAAACTAAAACATGATCTGAAAATGAAAACCCACCAATCATACTACCCCACTGAAAGACAGTATGGAACACGGTGGGCATTATGGTCTGTTTGCTAAGACTTTTAGCAGGGAGATGTACTCTACCTTCAGAGTAATGAATTTAGAGCAAATTAAAAGTTTTTCCCTTCCTTTCCCTTGCTTACACTTTTTGTACACAAGCAGCCCTACTCCCACTCCAAATCCTCTTGTGAGAGATGACTGGTGTTTAAAGTATTTTAAACAAATTCCATGCTCTTCATCAGATTTGGTGTGTGTAGACTTTGCAGCTTCATGATTCCCCATTTATGGCAGAGATTAAAATAACATTAAGAGAAAATACAATCAGGACTAGTTAATACTGCAGAATAAAGCAGAAACCAGAAAAAAATGTCCCTTCTCTTTTTGCCTAATAGTGACATGCTTCTGACTATTCTTTTTCTATTTTGCTAAGAACTTTATTGCAAAAAGTAATTTTATTAAGGAGACACAAAATGCCAGTGCCTTTTTTTTTTTTTTTTNATGTTTGGTTGCATGTACTCTATCACCCAGAAAACATTTGCAAGCCATTAAATGAAAATAAATACACAAACTGCTCACTTTCTGCAGTGATTTTTAATGTAGAGAAAGAACACTCATCAATACTGGAAAAACATTTTTAGCTTTCAGATTTAACCATGTATTTATATTGACAAAGACGGTGTATACTATTATTTAACTTTGCCCTGTTTCTTTTAAGGTCACACAGATAGCTTAATATGTGAATTCCAAAATAAAGAGAAGCAATTCAGGGCAAGTACTGGGTTTCATCAAAACATCATTCCTGTCAAAAGGGAAAGGGGGGAAAAAGGCCTAAGGTGGGCGTTGTCTAAAGACCAGCTTTACAGTATATCTTTCCTTTTAGGGTATAACACTATTTAACTTGACAGGAACTAACACAGATGTATTTTTAGCATGTTCAACTTCTGGATTACACACATAGTTAACATACATTTGTGGTTTGTAGCAGAACAAATCACATACACGCTATTATAGGTCCACCCTGAAAACGAAGTGAAGAGGAGGAAGTGCAAAGCAACAAAGCACTTCTATTTAAAGTGTCCAACAAAAATCAAAGTTTCAAACAAATGAGGTAATTTTTCCCTGATGAGTAACTAGAATATTTCTCAGTAAGAGAGTTCAGAAAAATTTAATTCATTTCTATAATGAGGTGACAATTGACTTAAAGCAGCAAAGCCTTCTAATGCAAACATAACCAACTATTAATTCAGCAAGTTAATAAAAGTAAGGATTAAAAAAATTGAACCAGGATTGCCTTAAAGGATTCTCTATTCTTCCCCAAATGGAGGTAAATCCCTAATCCTTTGATTTTTCCGTATCAGTGAGCCTTAGTGTAAACTGTAAAAGCCTTAAGGAAAGGATGCTAATAAATCAAATAGATCAGTATGGGTTAGTGATTAGATTCAATGCTATAAATCTTTCATAGGAAAACACCATATTGAAGATTACCATATGTGGAAATCTGTTTCCACTTATATGAAATAAAAGTTCTCTCTTCTGTCTATGAAAAAAGGTTTCTTTGCCAAGGATTTTATGACAAGCTGTTACTAAACAACTGTTTCTCAGAACTCTTTGACTTTTTGTTCATGTTTAGAGCTAATTCAAACATCTCAGCTTCTACGCTGCTGAAAAAAAATTGAAAGACAACCCACAAATTTTCAACTGATTGAAGGCCAAAAATCAAGTTCTCAAAAATTAAGATAAGCTTATCACATTATCCTGATGAATCATACAGAAAAAAATACTTAATCACAATACAAAATCTGATGCAGGAATTTCTATATGCATTATAATGTACACTACATGAGAATTGTATCAGCTTGATAACATTTACTACTAACTAGTTATACTTTGATGAATCCCACTTGCCAAAAAATTACATAGATATTAATAAATAATTATGGCAAATATACAATAAAAATGTGCAATGTGAAGGTGCTTTTAAAATGGTAAATACATTTCCTTAATAGGTCTAATTCTCTATTTCTTACCCCCATACAGTTTGTACTGTGCTTCTCTTTTGCAATACTTGTGCCAGATTCAATGCAAGATAAAAGTCTCTGCACAGTGTATAGACTGATCCTGAAATGCCATTCATTAAAACTGCCCACCCTTAGTACTGAGTAATCATGCTGGCAGAGCCCTAAAAGTGATTCTGAAATAGACTTTATACAAGTATTCTTCCAGACAAAAACTAGGTAGAACCATTCCTATTTCAGGGCTTGGGCGAGTAAAAAAAAAAAATCATTAAACTTCAGAAACCTAGCGTGGTTAATCAGTTCACTGCTCTTTGAAAACTCTGTCCCCTTACCTGATACATTATTTGTTATCTTTGCTTCTCAGTGGCTGGATATACAGCCTGCTATCTTTCAAGAACATGTCTGTGCTTTTAAAAGGGTATCTTTTACTTAGGTTGCCTAATTAGTGGCCAAACTTAGAGTACAGAAGACAAGACAATGAACTAAGGGTCAAACTGAAGTCTGAACTCCACTTGCTATTTTATCTTTGCTGCCAGCCTCAATGAACAACACCCGTTGAATCCCAGAAAAATTTGGATTTCAGACATGATGTCAGGATTCACCCAGATTGAGGCAGTGTGGACAATGAAAAACAGCGTAATTTAAGTGGCAGAACTAATATAACTCAGTGTTACACAAGAATGCTGTATCTTCAGCGAATACCCATAAAAGAGACTCAAGTACATAGGAACCTCATCAAATTTAGCAAGACTGTGACCAGAAAGGAGCATTAGTTTCCACAGGGTCTTCAGGTAGATTGGTCCACAGAGTCTCATCTTAGACCCATGATGCTAAAACACACTGGTGTATCTGGACAGGGAGGTGGGTTTCATTTATCAGATTAATGCACTTAACATCTGTGCTTCCCTAGCAAGGCCTTTCTAACTAGTGCCTTCACCTGCCAGCCTACAGGAGGCTTCAGGGCAACAGAGGCAATGGAGTATTCTTGTGGTGTTCTTAACACATGCTGCCATTTTAAACATCTTTTTATGGCTACTTTTGAGCAGCTCTCCTCCAGACAATCTGTTTTCAACCTCACCTTCAAATACTAAACCCCCTCCATCAGCTAATGACATGCACACACAGTTCTGGGATCCAGATTTTGCTACAAGGCACGAACACATGGCTGAGGTCTGCCTACAGCACAAAGCCTGCAATTACTCTGGATGTGGATTTACCCCAACCAAGATATCCTTAAGGAATGAACATCTGAGAGCATCCAAGACATCAAGGGGCAGAAAGCGCCGTGGGTACTGAGAGGTGCAAGTCTTGGACATGTCAGGCTGTTGGTTAGGCACTCATAGTTTCAGAGTGGTGACTTCGGCATGATGAAACACAGAACAGACCACAGCGAGGATGTTTCTTAGCTGAACACACACTGCGTGCATAAGCACTGAAAACGCCTGGGTCTGGGATTCACTCTGGTTAATCGATTACACTCTCTTTACCCTCCTACTACCTGTTGCTCCGTCTCCCAGCACAGACCATACGCGGGGATGAATGGGAGGCAGCCGCAGTGTGAGAAGGACATTAAGATAGCCCCAGCACCCAAGGGAGCACCATTGGAACAATCAAGCTCTTCGCACCGACCCCAGACCTCGGCGCTCGCACCACCGACGCGAAACCCAGCAAGCAGCCCCCGCACCAACCCACGGCGCCCGCGGAGCCCCCCAAGAGCCGCCCCGACCCCCCGGCGGCCACAAAGGGGGCCCCGCACTCACGTAGAGAGCGCGGACTGCTGCGCCGTAGAAGCGCAGGGCCGTGCTCAGCTCCAGCGCCGCCGACCGCGCGTCGTCCCCGGGCTGCAGCGCCGCATCGCCGCGCTCCGCTCCGTGCGGCACCAGCGACAGCCCCTCGCCGGGCACCGCCAGCGCAGCCAGCACCAGGGCGGGCAGAGCCAGGGCGGGCAGCGCACAGCGAGGACGGCTCGGCGCGGAGCGCATCCCGGCGGCTCCGGGCGAGGGGCAGCGCCGGCCCCTCGCTATAAGCGCGGGCAGCGCAGGCGGCCGGGCCGGGCCACCGCGGCCAATGGAGAAGAGGGGGCGGGCGGGACCACCGGCCCGGGGCGCTCCAGGCACGGCCCCGCCCGCCCCGGGACCCTTCGGGCCGCTCCCGCAGTCTGGAGAGCGGGACACAGCCGGGGGGCTCGGACAAGGCGGGGTGCACGCCAGCACGGGGGGGGCGGAGGCTCGGGAGCGCTCGGATAGGGACGCGCCACAGCTTTCGGGATCAGTGTGGCTTGTGGGGTGCGAAACCCGGGAAGCTAAAGCGGTGCGGGGTCGTCGGCGTCCGACGGATGCTCTCAAAGACACAGCTCTCTGCCAGGACCCGTGGGATTTCTGCGTTAGTTTGGAAAACGTGGGCTCAAAGTTACTCCAGCGGCTGTAGCGTCTTCCAGCAGCTGCAGTTATCTTCCAGCAGCATGCCAGCAGCTAACGCACCGAGACCAAATACCAAAGTCACCATGAACGAAAAATATAAGTCCCTCTGCTGCCTTCTGAAATAATTTTAGTACCAGGTGGTTATTAGCTGGAGAAGTGGATTAATGTGTTTCATGAATTTACACCATCTATGTCAGAACTGCACCTGGGTGTAAAATAAAACTAAAAATACTATAAATCTGCAAACAAAAAATCACTAGTGATAAGTGATACAGACAAAATTCACACAGCATATGTAAATGTATTATTTCTGATGCTGTCTTCTTGTTTTATAGCCTAGTCCTGCTCCCTTGGAACACTCAGAAACAACTGAATGATGGTTATATTTCATATATTTTCCCCAAAGCTCTTAGCAGCATTTAAAGATTAAATCTTGGCCACTAAAGTGTATGCTGTGATATTTCCACAGATTGTGTGCAGCAGAAAATCACCTGAGGGGAGGCAGCTAAAATGCTAGCCACATGTTTTTTACTTTTCTTTAAATGCCTGCTCTTTTTTAGTAATTTTTTTTTCTTTGCTAAGAAAACATGATTTTGCATTTGGCAAATTTCAAGAGCACAAGACATTCCAGGGAAGAGCTATAACCCTGCCTACCTAGAAGAGAGAAACACATCTGTCAAGCTAATCGTCATCATCACTAGCAACGATTTACAACAGACTTCTACATGTCAGTGAACACAGTCACTGAGACAAGCAGCATGGTGGTGTGGGAGGAAGGCAAATCTCTGCTTGAATTCATACTGTACTTTCACCTGCAACTTCCCTTCATGAATTTTCAGAGCCCTTAAGACTTTGACTGGTGGATCCAAGGATATCTGGCTAACCACTGCTACAAGAGCAGTCTGTTGGCTGGATCACCACCATATCTGAGCACAGTCATACCCACAAAGATGACTCAAGATACCCAGGTGAGTTACCTTTCTCCTCATTTGACAAATTGATACTTACAGAAACCACAAGCAGCTAACTGTAACTTCTTACCCACATTTAATGTATACACTGGCATGCTACAAGCTGCCTTCACCTTCCCATTACAACCCACCACACAACATCATGTTTTCGCACCCCACAACATCATCTTCCCATTACAACCTCCCTTCATCTGCATAAACCCATTTCCAAACGTGCAGGACCTAAAGGAAAGATGTGTTTGTGCAATGCAACTCCACAGCAAAGAAAAAGCCTAAATTAAACCCCCCCACCAGAACATCATATACACATTCACAACAGAAACATTACTTCTATTAGGCTTGGTGTTTTTCCACAGCTACATTTTCCTTCAATATGAAAGTCAACTTCAACAAGAGGAAGATATAAGCAAAACAAGAAGAAAAGAGAGGGTAACATTTTCCTGTCAGATCCACATAATTGCCCAGTATTATGCCCAGAATTTGAAGGACAAGGACAACTGGGAATTCAGACACTTAGTGTAGTAAATTTGAAACCAATTTTTAGGCGGAAGAGTTAAGTATCCACATCTGCATGTTTAAAACACAGAGTAATATCCATGTTAGAGTAAATCCTTTGCCCATTAGTCAGCATATTGAGGTTGTTTAGTCTGTGTTTACCTTAAGAGGATTGCAATGTTTCTGTTGTAGCTGAGTAAGTTTACCTTGTATGCAGCTCCCACTGTGAGGAGTAGTAAGAATTGTTAAGTCTAAGAGAAGAGAGGAAAAAAAGCTATTTCCTGTTGTCCTTTCTAGCATCTTCAATAATGACCTGAAAAAAAGGATGGAAAAGCATGTTTACATTGCAAAATAATTAATTGGGAGATATTCATGGCTAACACCAACCAGAATGGACAATGCAAAAGACATCAGCAAGATTTAAGAAGGGAAGAAAAGTATTTAGATGCAAACTGGAATATCATAACTGAGAAAGACCTTCCAGAACATAGTTGGTAAATGCCAAGAACTTCACATTTTCATTACATCTTAAATCAGATATGACAGCAGCTTACAATGCAACAGCAGCCCCTGAGCTGCCACTGAGATTCTGTACAACAAATGAACTGGTTTTATTGTGTTACAAGGAGGTAAGTGGCATTTTCTAAAGGGATATAATGACACTTTTTCTGGAGATTGCTCGTGAGAACAGAGATGTCACAGAAAATTCACCACTTGAAAGAATTCAGACTGAAACCATAAAAAAGGTCAGATGACCAAAGAAAGCAATGTACAAGGAATTGCTAAAGAACCAAACATGTGTTCTTGATTAAATGATAATGGGGAGGAGATTTGATTAAGATCTTGCATCAAAGATAGGGAATGTTTTCAACTCAAATATCTGAAGAGTGCTACCAAACAGCTGGAGGAATGAGGGTGAGTTTGAGGATTACAGATAACTAGACACTGAAATAACTAAAAGAAGCCATGAAACTGTGTATAAGAAAATGCTTCCTCACCTGGGCTCTGTTTTCCGATACATCATCGATTAGGTATAGCGGAAGTAGAATGACAGAAAACTTTGACAAGTCAGCACTAGGTTGGTCAGATTGCTAAACAGCAGACCTTCAGGAATAATTCTCTATTTAACAATGGAATGAGACAACCCAATGGATTTTGACCTGAGTTTCTGCGTTCATACAGTACTAAAATAGTTTACAGATATGCACACATATATTTGAAAAATTTCACTGCCTAAATGTGAGGAGATTTGAAAAAGAGAGTGCAGATATGGAAGGGCTTGACCTTCTAAAGCTCCTCCCCAGTTTCCATTAACAGAGAAAAGGGAGTTACTGTCCCCTTTGCTGGCATGACTGAAGGAAGGAAAGTAATGCCCTGGGCACCTCATGATGATATTCTGCTGTCCAGTGATGACAAAGCATTTTAGTGGATGGATCATCAAAGGACAGGGTAACCATGTAGTAACAAACTGGAGAGAATTGAGTGTTTGGGATACTGACAGGAAAGAATAGGACTGAGGTCTGCTGAGAAGAAGCGTTTTTCAGAGAGACAAGGTCATGGGAATCAGAGAGTCACAAGCAAAGGCAAGGCTCACAGGAAGATCATGGAGTGCACATCATAAATTTAAATCACTCTATTTGGGAACTCAGTGTTCATTGTTCGTTAGAATGGAACATTATGAGATTCCCTCTGTAACTCCTCATAAGCCAGTATTGCTATGAAGGGTACACAATTCAGGAGCAACTTCAAGAAATGTGTATTTTGCAGGAGAAGTCTCTACAAAAGAAACTAATTTTAAGGCACTATTAGATGCTCTTCAGAAGAGATGCACACGAAAGGCAGTATTCTATCTGTACAAAGTACAGAAGATTGTAGAATCTCTTCTTTTTCTCTCATGCAGAGATCTTACACGGGAATAAAAGAACAAGCTTCTTGCGAACTCATATCCTGCTCTGGAGAAGAGCTAGGCAAGAACGGGGATTTGTTGAAACTTAGCCAATGACCTGATCAGTACAGAAGAGGTACACTGCTGTGATATAATGGTACACAGTAGTAACAGATTACTGCCCTGGAACAGGGCAAAAAGCATGGGAGAAACAGTATCTCTGGCCCTTCCTAGGTCTGGTGCTGGAGAGACTGTGTATTTTTAGGGTTGCCTTCATGTATTTCCATCTCTCATTATTAGAACTGATAACTATATTGACAGGGGACAGAAAAAACGGCAGAGAGGAAATTATGCTTACACAGAGTCATGAACACTTTTCTTCATCCCAGTTTATAATCTAGGAAAAATTAGATGAAAAATGTAACAGAAAAATATGAGCATCATGAAAAGTGTCTAGATAAAAAGGCAGCCTTTTGATCCCCCCATCTTCATGTAGCCACATGAAAACGATTAGAATTTTAATCTTTTATATAGTTTTTTAATAGAAGTATCCTTCTTATATCCTAATGCTTGTTCTCTTTCAAGAACAGATTGCCTAATCCAGTAAGAATTCTAAAACTTCTCTGTAGTAAGAGAGAATTGCAATGGGCAAGAGGGTATATAATTAGTCTTCTATTTAAATATTCAGCACAGCACTATTACACCCACTCCAGGTCTTACTGTTTTGTTATTATCTAAAAGTTTTAGCTTTGTGCCACAAAAGACTCCAAATAGACAATAAAAACTACTTCAGACTTTTAAAAAACACAGAGGAGACAGGAAGACAAAATGTATGACCATTTTTTCGTGTACACAAAAAACAATTACAATATGAAGGAACATTGTATTTTTAACAATGGGAATGGGATGTGGAAAAGCAATTTGAATAGGACAGGAAGACAGCTATGAAAAGGTATCCTTTACCTCATATTTACTCCAAGACCAAAAAAATAATTACTCTGACCCACTGATATGATGTTAGATTTCAGAACTGGGATATTACACATAAGGAAAATACTTATTCTTGTAGCCTGGTTGAAGAGATGGTATTGAAGGCATCTCAAGTTAAATCATCACTTCAGACTGAATGTGTACCTAAACCAAAAGCATTGCTAAATGCCGTATTCTGTTTTATGAGGGATCCAGACTTTGACTGGGAATTTCAACTTAGGCGGAACGCACAAAAAGACGTCGCATTGACTCCCAGGAGCAACGCTTCTAGATGACAATCAGTAGGAAAAGAAAGGCCAAGCTCTGATCTGATGTGTGTGGTGGCTAGATATTCAATAAAAAATGGTTACAGCTTCTGTACAAACATTGAAGAAGGCTAATAGAGTCTGAAACACTGACACAGTCTCTCCTGTGGCAGCCAAACTACTACCTCACATCTGCCCCTTGTGTCTACAGAACACCCAGCCTGGCCCTGCCTAGATTCTCTGCCTGCTAGAATAATATATCTTGCAACAATTCTTTCAGACCAAGTATATGATTTCTCAGGTGAGTCTAAATAATCACAACAATTCAGAGAAGACACCTCACCCATTTCCCCCAATATGATAGAATGATATCCTTTACAAGGAAAAAGACATATCTGAAACTGACATTTTTGGAGTGGAATCCATTGCCTAAGGTAGTGAAATTCACTCAGGAGAATCTATCATTGCCTTGAGCAACTGTGAGTAAAATGGAGAAACTGATTTTCCCTTGGAGTAGGTGATGCTCTGATGCAGCAAAGACCAACAATTTTAACTACTGTTTTTTACAAGAAGACTGGATAAGGGAAGAAATATTTGGTAAAGATAGCACCTGTTCTTAGCTGTATGGTCTCAAAATCAGGTTGTGGTTCATCTTCACATGTAGATATAGTTGTGAAAGCCCTGCAGATAGAGAGAACAAAGTTCCCTATAATTCCATGTTTGGCCAGATTGAACACTAGGTATTAGTATTTTCTTTAATGAGGTTGTTTGTAAATGTTTTCACTTTTGGGCAAGGTCTACTAAGAAAGAAAATTCCTCCACCCAAAAGAGAAGATGTAAATGTTTCCTGATCTCTCCTGGTCAACTGTTCAAAGTTAGCTACACTGAAGCTTTTCTGCCTTCAGGAATCCACTAGCACACAACAAAGTTTCCTACAAGTTACTGAAATTTATTGGTGATCTTAGGATCATTTTCTGAGTGGGGTGAATGTGTGCGCTCAGAGGCAAAAGCTTGCCTGGGGATGGCTGGATCATAACCTTAGACTCCAAGAGTACTGTCAACAGGCAGAATTTTGGAGTGACAATTCTGCTAATCATTCCCTACAAAATGGTAGTAAAAACTGAAGGGTATCAACTCAGTATTTTCATAGTTTCTTTTAAAATTTTTTTTTTCTTTTTCTTCAAAAGTTTTCTAGTACCTTGAGTTGAATTTGTAGCTATGAGGTGCTATAAATGTGGAATTTTTTTTTCGGATTAGATATACATAAGTTCAAGAACTTACCGTAAATTTTCAATGTGAAGGCCTAATTTGTGTGTTTGGTGATAAATTATGTTTAAAATGTTGGACATAATTCATGTAGTTGGCTGTAACACACCACATTTTGATGTTGAAAGAAGATTTTTTTGCCTTTTTTTTTTTTTTTAACTGTGTAGTGACTGCAAACTTTCCCCTGACTTGAAACAGTCCAGATGCAAAAAAACCCCAGGAGTAATTCCATGAATTACAGCTATTTATTCTTTCTGACCTGAGGACTTGTATTGCTGTTCACTTCATTTGGGATCTGCAGACTAACATAAACAATGGCCCCCTCATTTCTTCCAAACACAGTTTAGTGTTCTAGTCAAGGATGCAACACTATCGTTTTGTCACAGAGCAACAATAAAACATGGGGATCTGCACTAAAGCAGCTCAGCACATTGCCCCTGGGAAAAAGAGGCATTATTTGCAAACACTGGGATTGATGCAATAACTTATTCATTGGAGAAGTTACTGGGTAAGAGCAAGAAAAGTCTCTTCTACAAGTGGGTGCTGAGAACAAGCTCTGTGTGTAGTCCACACTCCCAGCTGAGAGTGGGACAGCGGATGATTCCCGAGGCCAAGTAGCAGGGACTGGATTGTGTCCAAACTGCTAAACCCGAGATCTCAGTGGCTGTATCCATATAGCATTTAGCCCACAATCTCTGCCGGGTTACTGTAGCTCTACAATATGGTTTGTTTCCCTCTTCCTCTTCCCTCCCTGCCCCAGTTCTCAGTGTCTGTAATAAAGTGAGCTGTTACAGAGATCAGCAGTGGCTCAGTTAAAGCACAAAACTGAAGGTATGTGTCATATGCCACAGCCTGCGCCACACGGTACGTGCAGGTCTTGGAAGTCACAAAGCATTTGGGCTAGCTCTGGAAGATCAGAAAGGGCCGAGAACAAAGTCTGGTCCTGGCTTGTGACCTTGAGGGAGGTCCTCGGAGCAAACTGTTGCCTGGCCACTCCTCAGCTTTGTCTCGCAAAGAGCCTTTTGGAGCGGGCACTAAATCAGCCAACATACAAATTGGATGTTCAGGGATTCAGTGCACAAGAGAGATCCCTGGCACTCTCTCATGTAGCAGTACAGATATACCTGTATATCTGCAGTTAGAGGCCTATTTCTAACCTTTTCAAGGGGGAGAGACAGCAGGACTGTTAAAACTGAAAAGGCTACACTTCCAATTGAAAGGTTACCAAAACCCTTCTCAGCCAATTACCTGTTCTTCCACTGCAGTCACTATTGGACTTCTAACTAATTGACCTCTCTTGTCATGTCTTCTCTCCCTGGAGCTATCTGAACACACTGTTAACATCCTTCTCCTTTACCTTTTCCCCACAAGGGCCTTTAACACTCTATCAGTTATCTGCATCCTATTTTCCTTATCTTTTTTTTTTTTTTTTTTCAGAAGAGGCATTTAATTAACCTTTTGGGATCTTAGGGCTGACCTTCTTTATGGCTCATTGACCAGTTCTCATTCCTTGAGTTCTTTCTCAGAGAAGCTCAAGTCTGTTTGCCTTTAGTTGCAAATCTTTTATGATTCTCTCGAACTTCCTGCATGAAAAACATTTGAAAGTTTTCCAGCAGCACAGATTTTTCACAGTTGCACAGATCTGCCAGCATGGGTTACACTTATTTACAAGTAAATGTAAATTAAGGCCACTAAACTGAAGGAAATAAGAAAGAAAAGGTATTATCCAAAGCAAGACTATCTATATCTGGCCCTTAATTCTCTATTTTTCCTGCATTATATAATAAATGTTATTTATGGATTATACGCATTTATTGCATTTGTCCCTTGAAACAATGACTGATCCAGCAATGACATCCATCTATAGAGCCATTAAATACTGTATGAAATTGCCATTTAGAGACCCCTATTTACCATGTGTACGCAGTTTATATATGCTGAAAAAAATTGGAGATTAAATTATTGGGAAAAATAATGCAGAAAAAAATGTGTGTTACATTGGGCCCAAGTTTTAACAAACTTATTCATTTTTGTGAATATTAGACTTTTTATCATCTGAGTAGGGAGTCTAACTTCTGAAGAATGACCCACAGCATTTGTACAAACAAGAGCATTCTGTTCTTCCTGAGGGAAATCTGCTCTCCTCTGCTTCTTCTATATTAATAAATAAAATTCAGTTATTTAGTACTCAGGACAGGACTTTGTCATATCCAAAATGTAATTCTTTTTCTGTGGCTTATTCCCTGCAACTGTGAAGAGCATAAAGCAGATTTTCATACAGCAGTTTTGGTGTAATAATCTCAAAAATCATGGTATAATAGTTTCAACAGCACTTTTCATTTGTCAGATTTCCACTCCATTACATTTCAAAACCTTTCCCCATTATTTAAGAAACAAAAAAATCAGAAAAATTAAGTGTCAAAAAAAAAAATAAAAAAATATGGCTTGTCCAATTGGCAAGTCAGAAAGCACATAGGAAACTGAGTGGAGATTTCCTAACAATCAGAAGTAAGTGGTGCAGATCATGTTTCTTCACATGAAAAATGCCACTTTCAGCTAAGAAGGGTTTGTTAGGGTGAATATGTAACAAAAAATTCTGTAGCTAGCTGCCAAATTCAGCCTCACTGGGGAGGATATTACTGACAAATTACAGCATAGAAAGACACAATACTTATGCAACAATTTTCATTCTGTGTGGTGGAGGGATTAAAAGGTTGGTCTTAAATATCTGCAAGCTGTTTCTGATATTCATAAATTGTGCCATTACTTTGAAAACAGGATGTATGCTTCTGAGTAAATTAAAACAGACTGATTTAACTCAAGATAACAGCATAGAATCACTTCTGACAGTGCAGTATTTTTCAAGTAACCCTCTTATGTAAAGACAGCAAAATACAAAGATAGGAGAATCAGAGCAGATATTCTGTTTGGTATAATTCTTGCCTGAATGACATCCTACCTTTAGAGTTTCCATAACATCATGTCCATTTTATGTGGCAAACTATGACCAAGACTAACTTAATTTTCTTGCTTGCTGATGCTCCTTTCCAGATATTCATCAGCATGCCCTCCATGTTTCATGCATCCAAGAGTTCTCCAAAACTTGGAAATATTTATGCCTGGGTATTTGCAACTTTGGAGCTTATATTTAGTAGCACTTATAAGTACATTACTCCTATTATTTCACTGCCACTAACAGTAATATTTTTTCTAGTTTCTATGATTTCTGAACATTCACTACAGCGTACTATAATTTTCTCATGCTTTTCAGACTGCCTTAAACAGAAATCTCCCTCAAACTTCTCAGCCTTGTTTAAGGTCAAGACATTTGCATGTCTAAAGAGCCCATCTTCCCTGAATATGTTTTTTCTTTTTTGGTACCAGACATAAACATTTGTTGCATGTGCTGCTTCAGCAGAGTAACAACTCAGTTACTGTCCCAGCATCCAAACCAGCTGCTTTCAGCTGCTCCTGCTGTGGCAGAGACAGACACAGGACTGAGAAGAGGAAGCCTGCTGGATTTCCACTGGCCTCAGCACCCTCACTCCTTACTTTGAAGGTGTCTTTTTTACAACTGAGAAGGAATAATCAGGGAGAGGGAAACCTGAATTTCAAAAAGGAGTCAGATGAGAGAAGGATGGTGGTAAAGAGAACTTGAGTCTTTTAAGTCAGAAAATAAAAGTATAAGCCCTGTCACGGCCAGCATTTGCTCATGCAAATTGTCCCATTTATTTTAAGGGGGCTGATCACATAATAGTGGAATATGTAAGAGCACAACTTGGGCTGTCCCATCCATCAGGTAAAGAAGCAAGAGCTGGATGGCTTCCTAACCATGTGTGCACTCCCAGCCCTATCAAATGAAACCCAGGGTCTGGTTTCCTGCTGGTCTTGGCACCCTGCTTGTTAAAATGGATCTCTTCTTTGAAGATCTCTCTTATCTCCAGTAATGCTCAGCTGAGTAAATTCTCTAAACGAGTGCCTGCTGTGTTTGAATAAAGGAGAAATTCTGTCCCTCGGTAATAAGGAAGGATTATTTGAGACAGGAAAGTAATAGACATCCCTGACTTGCTAGGCACAAGAAAGGAACTGGTACTGGTGCAAGGAGTAAAAACTGAGTGCCAGCCAAAAAGGGAGCACTGCACAAGAGACACTAAAAGGATTAAACTGTGTATTTAGAAGATTTTCCTTGTTGAGATTGACCCCTGCTCCTGTGTTGAATATTTTATTTCTTCAGACTCTATTCAGTGAGTATTAAAGACTTTTTGGTGTTGCAGGCTTTCCCTTTAAGACAGTTGACAAACTACAGGTATAACAGAGCAAAAGCTGAGGGCTTCCAGCAGGTTTTTCCATTGCAGAGTTCCCATGCCTATGAAGCCAACCAGCAAAGATTTAAGCATATTCTATTCAATGTGAATGGGCTACAATACATGATACTTTTAATATCGCATACCTTGCAACCTGTAAAAGGTGAGTTTTTTAAGTAGGAATCAGGACTGCCTGAGAACAGCCAAGAAGCTACAATATCATAGAGGAAGCAAAAGCTCATGACAAAAGATGCACATATGCAACCAAAGCCTGAAGAAGAGGAGACGGAGTGGAGACTTCATTGTGGTCCTCAACATCCTTGAAAGGGGAAATGGAGGAGCAGGTACTGATGTCTTCACTCTTGTGGCCAGTGACAGGACTCAAGGAAACAGCAGAAAACTGAATCAGGGGAGGTTTAGGTTGGATACCAGGAATACGTTTTCCACCCAGAGAGTGGTTGAGCACTGGAACAAGTTCCCCAGGGAAATGCTCACAGCACCAAGCCTGTCTGAGTTCAAGAAGCATTTGGAAAATGCACTCAGGCACATGTTGCAATTCTCAGGGTGTCCTGCACAGGGCCAGGGGTTGGACTCGATGATCCTGATAGGTCCCTTCCAACTCAGAATATTCAGTGATTCTATGCTAAAGGATGTAAGCCTCTGTTGTACAACTCCAAAGGGATATTTCAAAACAGAAACAGAGCTCAGACAAAATCAACCCCCTATAGCATGACAGAGTCCAGTGCCTGATGAGCTGCTCTTGGCCGCCAATGTGTCCAGCCTTACACTTTGAAAGTGAGACAAACCGCTGCCTCCCACCACCCAGCTCTTTGAAGCCCTCTGCTGCGGGCTCCTTCTCAAAGGAAGCGTTCCCTTCCTGCTCCCCCGACTCCTGCAGTCCCACTGCAGCTCACACACCCCGTCTCTCTGACTGGAGACCGCGCTCACTCTCAACCAGGATCGACTGCTTCGGGTGGGAGTTTGCTGGGAGGGCAACCACGGGACCCCACGCTGTCACACGGTGCTCCCAGCACAGCCTTAACCTCGGCTCTTTCCCGCCGTGCTGCGGCGCAGAGCAGGGACAGCAGCGCCCTCCGCTGGCCCCTGACGCCAAGACACCTGCAGGGAAGGGGCTGATCGGAGCTGCTGCCGCACCTCTTATGCCAAATCCAGAGTAACACACCTTTTTAATAAACATATTAATAGGTCAAACACTCTGTAAGTGGCCTCCAACTGCCTCCAGTCACTACACAGGTATGCAACATAAAAGCAGGGGCGGTGACTTTAAAGCTTATGCACAGAAAGAGCACTTAATTTTAGTGTTAATTATAAGATCATTAACTGTGCTATCACATAATAAAATGCATATTTTGGAGATTTTAGTTAAAAATTAAATAATTTATTAAAAATATTATTTAAATTATTGCGAATTATTTTAATAATGTTTTCCCTCCAAGATTTCTAGCCATTGGATATGCTCATAATTATATATGATCAAAACATGATATATTATAATAAATGACATATGATATACCAGAATATATTATAGATGATAAATTATAATATA
>VWZG01010605.1:804985-880128 GCA_013396735.1 Grallaria varia
ATATATCATTATATTATATATCATTATATTATATACTATTAAAATTATAATATACTATATGTTATAGACATTATAATAAATTACAATAGAATTATAACCAAATTATAACCAAAATTCTGTGTGTTCAAAATTCTAACAGGGTGTCTGTGTGCATGACAGCTTGGAAAAAATATCTATCATTTGATCCAGAAGTAGCGACTCTCTGATTAAGCACAATTCAACATATTTTAACTTGGTTTTTTCTTTGAAGGTCATCTGTAAATCACCGGTCTAAAATGTTTATTTGTGTAGTTACAGAACTTTGTAAGCTATATTGAGGTGTACAATAATAAAACCACGAAGTTCCATCATGGAAATAGTGGTCTACCTAAACCAGTTCATAATCTGATTACATATTTATTTTTGAAGGGATATTTACTTTCCATTTAGCATATGTGCAATCATGCAGGTTAGTACAGTTTATTTTTATTTTAGTGGCTGCTCCTGCAGAGTAGCAGTGATTCCAAGAGCTGCCTGATACTCATATTCGATTCTGATTACTCTTACCAATTACATACTCTTATCAAATACATACTACCACCTAGACTGAAACTGGGAAAGGTCATTAGTAGCCATTGTTTTTGCTTACTGTAACTATATGGATTTGGATAGTCATGTGGAATTTAAATGGATAAGCTGCATTTGAAATATGCTTCCCAAGATCCTGTGAGTAGATAGTCACAGAATATATATGCAGTGACTGGATGAATTCTTTGCACAAATACCTAGACGCCCTAACTACATGTAAGAATACACATTGTATTGCATCTTCAGCCGGTATATCATACAAACCTGAGTGAAATCAATACATACAATGACTTCAACAAAGAAAGCAATCATACTTTCCAAGACAGAAATATGTCCCTGAGTGGGGATATAAAATCAGCATACCCTGACTCTGCCCAAAAAGACAAGTGGTGGCACTGTTAGTAAAGTTACCAACTTCAATTCTGGTAATGCTCAAGCTTCTTTCTAACAATTTGCCAGTATATAGGTTTCTAGGAGTTTAAAAATGCTCTGATTTTGTTTTGGCAAAGCAAATAACAAAAAACACTCATAAAACTCCTTCAATGTTTAACAATGTGGTTAAAGCTACTAAAAGCAAATAATATATAAAGAAAGCTAATGATATATTGCAAGTCTATGTAAGCGGAATCCCCTTGAAAGGACACACTTAGTTACTACTGAGTGTTCAGTGTTTTCAACTGCTTTGCATACACAGGTATCTATCACATTTTGTGATAGAGACATTTGTATTTTCTCCTCATTAATCTCTGTGTTTTATGGTGAAGTAAAAAAGAATAGGCTGATAATTTTCCATGGTCTCTATCTTGCAGGAGAAACCATAGCAGGAGAAGCAGTTGTTTTACTTTTTCCATGAAAAGGTATTTTTTCCAACATATAAATCATCCCTTCTAAATAATAAATTGATTTTTTATCTACTGCTAAAAGGCTTTTATAAAGAGGATATACTGTGCAAATAACTAGTTTCACATTTTCACTTTTTTAATAGAAATCGCTTTCTTTTTACAAAGTCCTGTAAACTGAAGAAATTAAAATAATTTGGATTTAGTATGTCTCATGAAAATACTTGGAAGACCAAATAGTTCTTGTGCAACTCATTTTTATAGAGCTCTATGGGGGAAACTCTTTTCTATTACAAACATTCTCTGACGTTAGTGTTTTGCTTCTGTTAATTAAAAATTATCGATAGACATAAACACAGTAAAATAGGTATGTCATTAGAATAGATTGGGTAAGATCCTAACCAAATTATAACCAAAGTTGTCTGAAGATAAAGACAGAGGCTTGCATAGCCTACCTTTGAAGATACAGTCCTGGAAATTCTTTCTTCTCCTTCATAGCTTTATACCCTTCTCCCATGTTTTTGAACACAGGATGTGCTTTTAGCAACATGCAATAAATGGCCTAGTGCCATATGCCTTGTAGCACTACAGTTTTATACTTGTGGTTATCAAGAAACTCAATTCTTAACATGATGTATGTTATAGACACTTGATGTCATCAAACTGAGAAACAATTGGGACAAGGAGTGCCATCTTATAACAATCCCAACAAGTACTGTCAATTAGCTAAAATCACTTTTGATTTTAGCTGTGTCATCAATGCCATCGACTGTGGCCTCTTTAGTATAGATCTTGCATTTAAACCTACAAATTACGTTATGCAAACCTGAAAGCATTTCATACTGATTAGTAAGACTCAAATTAAGCTGCTCAGTTTCTTTCATTAAGGTAGTTTGAAATTCTCTGTATTTTTTATTCATTTATCAAGTGGCTATACCACCTTTGCCTAGCTGAGATTGAGATAGTCACTACTTTTTAAAAAATATGTCACAACAAAACTTGAAAAATCAAACAAAACCCAGCCGTTTCTGATGAAACATACAGATAACATCTGCAATGACATTGTTAAGATGAAGCAAATACAGCTGCACACAGGAACATACCACTTGAAACATCTGAATAGCAAAAATCATTGAAGTAATTTTACTGCAAGGTTGGCTGTTCTAGAAGGGGATTGGAAGCCTGCCATTGTACTATACTGGATTTTGCTCCCAAATAAACTACAGTCAGCACAGCTGGAGGTAATAGAAGTATGTCCAGGATAAATACTTAGTCCCTACCCTCCATCCCAGCTGTTAAATCATTCTATTCCTTTTCCTTTCACAGCATGTACTACTGGATAGTTTCAACCCTCTCATCGCTGCAAAGTTCCTCATTTCTCCTCACTCTGTACTTGCAAAGAGCTGATATGATCTGAAGCAAACCCTTATTTTACCAGATGTCAAATCACGCATATCTTACACCCTACAACCAAGCGTATTGCTTCTTAACAACTCTGGTTCCTCCTACATCATTTGTCGAATCACTCAAAAACAATCACTAAAGGTAAAAACACTTGCAAAGGGGTTCAAATAAAACTTGCACTGACAACCTTAATTCCACTATGTCCTAATCTTTAAATAGTTAATATATTATTGTTTAATACTTAGACATTGTATTAACAACATAATTTAAATTTTATTTATATTTACTAACATATTAAGAGATTATATTACTATAGCTACACAATGCATTTTTCTTTTATAGTTACGATTTATTGTAAATGTATTGTGACGTATGATTATTAAGAAATTACATTTGTAGTTGTCCCAGTTTTGGCTGAGATAGAGTTAATTTTCTTCTTAGCTGATACAGTGTTGTGTTTTGGATTTAGGATAATAATGTTGATTAGTTGCTTGCTGGGGTTAAACCACAGCAGTGTTTAGGATGCTTATTTAATAAAATAAACTCTCATAGACACAGGTTTATAAAAAGAAATGAGAAAGACAAAGTTTTTGCTATCCACATGATGTTATCATCAAACAACTTGCTTGTGAGAATTTTACAAAAATCCCCCAAAGATTAAGAAATAGCACATACTGTCTCCAAGCAGAGTTTTTCTTTAATGTTGTTCCTGTAATAACATCTGAAGCTCTGTTTCTTCAAACTTTCCCATTTGTCTTTTTTTTTTCCCCGCTTTATTTTCCTTTTTTACACTTTTACAGTGCTCTGGTCTGCTCCACCCACGAGGGGAATGTATCCAGCTGGGCCATTTGAAGTCTAATGCATTTAATGTTCTGCAAGGTAAAAACAACATAAGCAGCTGGCATTATTAATGCATTCGTGAAAGGATCATCTTTTATTTTAGTGTTTTAGAAGCGAAAGCAGTTCCATTTACAAGCATGAAGTTCCATTCACTAACATGCGGTTCCATTTACAAACACACAGTATATTCTTGCCATTTTCCCCCCAATACAACAAACATTTTGTTAAGCCAGCTCCTATTGTTTTTCACAGGATTGTATCCTGATGATGTAAAGGAGGAGGAGACAAAGCTCAGTCGATGTCTGCCAGCGAGGCACCGTTCTTAACCAAGCACAACCCTGCAGAAGCAATCAGGACAGTCCTGGTTAGTGCTTTGCAACAGGGGCAAATATGGCAAAGCTGCTGGTCGGGACAGGAAACCGCCTGGCTAAATGCGGCTGGCTGAGGGACATGAGCCTCTGTAGCAACTTCTGCTTCCCTTCCAGGGGAACTTTATGGAGAAAACAGGCATCTTCACAGGCAGGCAGTACAGAACAGCAGATGCCCTCAGGAGACACAGCGCTGGAGGGGAAAACAAGCAGCTTGCAACCTTCTGTGTCCATCTCAGGTGACCAACAGAAAAAGAAACAGAAAATTAAAAAAAAACCAAAACTAAGCCAACAAACCCACGGACAAGCAGCTGGTAAGGCCATTCCTGCCCGTGTCTCACTTGGCACGAGGGGGCGCGGTGGTGCCGGGCCGGCGCTGCCTCTGCCCGCCCCGTCTGGGTGACGGGTCCCGCAGGACGCTCCTCACCGCTCCCTCTCGTTCCCTCAGGTTCTCCTCACCGCTCCCTCTCGTTCCCTCAGGTTCTCCTCGCCGCCTGGGGCTGCCCCTGTGTTTCCACCTCTCCCCGGTGTAACACGGGTTTGGTGTAGTGGCGGCTGGCGGGGGGCTCTGAACCAGCCCTCCCTGTCCCTCGCTGTCGGCGGTGGATCAAGGTGAGGGGTCCCGTGTTGTCTTCACCTCCCTGCTGCTGACAGAGGGGCGCCTCGGAGGAGGCGAGGGCACAGCACGATCCATGGGGCTGTAGGTGCCACCCTGCTGCCCTGGCAAGGGAGGTGCCGGCCCTCTCACTCTCCTCTCCTTGAACCTGGGGAAGCTCTCAGAATCCTCTGCCCTCAGGCGCAGGCTGACAGCTCCAACAAGTCGTATGGCAACAGGAAAGTAACAGCACAAAAACGCGTGTAAAAACATGGGATGCAACATGCAGATGATAGAAGAGGGTGCTGTTGGCTGAATCTTTCATGTCCAGTATTGAATGCCAATTTTCTGTTTGTTTGTTTACCACTTCGTAGCCCAAGATTTACAAATGTATCTCAGGTCTTTCAAGATGTGAGAAAGTATAGATTCACGAATGAATCTCTGAGATGTAAATTTGACACATATTTCAGAAATTCTCTGTTCCTCTGCACAGTTACATCACGTTGCAGTCCCAGACACAATCCTTTGCTTCCAGCTACAGTGGCTACTCTTTTCCATCCTGTTCTTCTCTCCCAGGAAGGCCAGACTGGACTCCTTCACCGATAAAAATGTCTTCATTGCTACTCCAAGGACAGCCCTACAGCTGACCAGTTTTTGCTGTGGCCATTCATTGACCTCATTAACCTGAGAAGGCTTAGGAAAGATTCTGGACTTTTTTCTTCCACAACTAAATTCTCAGCTGCTTGAATGAACAGATAGTCAGGGCTGAAACAGGTGATTTCTAATATGTAGGGCCTTATTAGCTGCGAGCCAGATGCTTCATATTGTCAAAGTATCAGAAGCCAAGGGAAGAAAATAAATTCACTCCCTTTACTGGATGTGGCTAAAATAATCCCCTTTCAAATGGACTTTCGTTCTTTACCCATTAAGATTCTCGTGAAGAGAAGACATGTTCCCCACCAGGAAGTGTCATAGATATTATGAAACCCCCAGACACTGGGCCAAATGACCTTTAGTGCTCAAATCCACCTCCCTCTCCTATCAGTTCATATCTAATCCACCTCCTTTTTCCAGTCAGCTCATACACAGCTGACTGACCTATCTAAGGGAATCCCCAGTGATGAGAAATGCCTAACTGCTTTAGTTCCTTTTTCAAGGGTTTTTCCAGTGGGGGATGGGTGCAAAGAAGGTGGCAAACCCTAAGTCAAAGAAAGCAGAGAAGGTTAGCAAAGGAGAGGGTATATTCTGCTTGAGCTAGCATGGATTGAAAACATCTTTCTGGGTTATGGAGGCATCCACGAAACTAAAAGCTACAAAAAATTATTTAAACAGTGAAAAGCAACAAATAATTTTCAGTTCTTTAAGTCTTAGACCTCAGTTTGCTGAGTCTTACTTTAAACTCCAAGGAACATGCATCATAGACAGAAATGTCAGGGTGTCCAAGACATTCTTACTGGTCTGGAATCCAGACTGCAACTCCGAGCTTGAGATTGCTTTTGTTGCATGTTGCATACTGGAAAAGTCTGCAGGAGAGCCTGAAATCTGTGGTTAGCCACCCTAATAGACGCAAAGTTTAAAATTAGAACTGGTGTTCTAATGCTTCAATTTTCAGACTGTGTCCCTTTCAATTTTCTGTTCACTGAGTAACATATTTAATTCTTTTAGAAATTTTTCTTCTGGTAAAGTATGGGCTGAAATTATGAAACCATGCTTTTCTTGCTCTAAAGGGATTTGCCTTACTCTGATTAGTTTGTGCAGTGAGTTCCTGCCCTTGATGCGTAGGCATTACTTTATGTGAAGCCAATGGAAGCTTTGGCTGCCTTAAGGATTATGGGTTAAGGCCCTACATTTGTACTGTTTTACGCCACTGTATGACCTAAATGAGATTAGAATAATAAATCCTGATTTATTATGAGGGTTTTATTTAGACATGTTTTGAGTTTGAGGTCTGTGTCAGGATTAATAGTGAAATCTAACATGCCCAGGCACAGAGAAAGCCCAACAATTAAAGGACAATTTTTCCCTTGAGAAAACTGGTTCCCAGCCCTCTGTTTGGCTTTTAACAGAGTTGCTAAATGTTGAATGACATAGAGACTCTGGATCCCAAAGATGGTGACGTAGTCCATGACTTGGAGATGAGCCCATTCCGAATGAAGGACAGAAGTATACCGTCAGCAGTAATTTACAAGGCTAAGTGCTCATGCTCTGCAATGCAGTAGCATTGAAAAGGCTTCAAACAAGGTTCTCAGAATCCAAAGACAAACAAGAAATTACGGGTTCGGGATTTACTGGCTAATTCATCCATCATGTTGAGCAGGCACTGGTGTAGGTGCCTGCCCAGTAGTTAAATCAGATTGCTGAATCTATTTGAAGGGAATGTCTATTCTTTTCAGCATCCTGGCCACCATCTTTCATCAGGAAATGTGACCTCTTGTCATGCTATACACCAAATTGCATTGAACTAAGTATTAGATGTAGAAGGTATGTGCTTTTGCAGCACATAGTTAAATTTCTCTATTTTAATAGTCACATTATAAGAAACTTCAGAAGAATTTGCTTTTCCAAAAGTCATTTAAATTTAAACAAGTGGAGTGCCAGGGCTTGAGCTGGTACTTTTGTGGGATACAAAATGGTAGAACAGGAGGTGTAAGTGTTGTGACAAATTTGGGTGAATTAAATAATCATGAATTCCACAGTATCTCAGCCCTTTGTCTAATTCAAAGAGTCTTAATACTCCCACTCTCTACCAGTTACTTAACAGATCTTGTTCAAAATCAGATTTCTGTTCCATTATTTTCTCTAAGTAGAAATAGGAAGAATTATTTCCTTCAAAATGTTGTTGTTGAGTTTTGTAATCATAGGCCTTGTGGTGTGCAGAGCAAAAGAAAATATTTAACCAGAATACCATTTTATTTTCCTTTCCTTTGGCAAGAGGCCTGTCTATCTGGCAACCTCTTCTGGTACATCTCAGCTGGGGTGGAACTGAATAGAATGGCCTCACAATTTTTCAGATAACTTTAGAGAAAAGCAACTTCTGAAGAAGTGTGGACTTGAACATCCATGATACTTTACTGTGTACTTCAGGTTTGAACCATGAGAGCCTGATAGTCGTAAGAAACGCAACCCAAGAAATCATGAAGTCTCAGAAGTATATAAAATATAATATCAAATATGAAGATGGTTCAGTATCTAACAAAATCTTAAATTACTTTATCTTCTTCTCTTCCTAGAAGTGTTTTTTTTTTCTCCTGCAAAGCCCTTTTTGTAAGACTTTCATAGCTACACACTAGTGAGAGTCATCAGGTGCAGTGTTTTAGCACAGTGATTTGCTAACAGTCTTGCCAGCAAATTCATTAACTGCAAGTGACATCAAAGATGAGAACTGGAGACCTCTTTGCACAGGAGCAGGGGCAACAGTTCAACTAGCAGAATCCAGATGCTTTATGTTATCTACCTTTGTTCATTTCAAGTCAAAGAGCAGTGGGACAGCCTAAATAAGCAACTTTTTGAACTCTGGAGGTCCACTAGAGTTTATATCTTTGAACAACGACCCTTAGAAAGAAAACAGTAACAAACAGGTCATTTGGAGTTGCTCAACATCCCTAGACAGCAGCAGGAGTGTGCTGAAGACCAAGCAGTGGCTGAACTTCTTAAGCACTGGAGAACTGCATGGGAAATTTGATCTATTAAGAAGTTTCTTACAATGCCACAATACAGAATTTCACAACCAACATTTGCTCTCCTACTGGCAAGGTCACATGCCTGTGATGCAGTCTGTGTGACCACTGTTCTTTTCTGTCCCTTGGCAACAGCTGACCAATTTTCTTTAGTTGTTTACAACACGCTGCCCATGTAGCTTGAGTTGGCAATCACATCCACAAGAGCACTATGGGAAACCAGCAGGTTGTCAGGTGGAGATGGATTCCTGCTTCTCTGTACATTTTGCAGCACACTTCTGGCATATGGCAGTCTTGAAATCCTGGTGGTTTTGCTGAAGGCATGGTGTGGGCACCTTTACTCTCATGCAGCGGGTTAAAGTTTTATAGCAGAAGCTGTGAAGAGTTGTTACACGTCACTACTAAAAAGCAGTACAGTGCTTATGGTCAGCACGGGTTAATGTTAGCCAGCAGCATAATCAGAAAGTTTGTGCTGAGAGCAGAGAGGTGGTGTGAAACCCACTGAATTTATTATTGCTGTACTCTGGCCTCTAGATAGTGCCTGTGTGCACTGGGCCTGTGGAGACTGATGGACATAGAGGGCTGGCATACTAGTGGAGCCGAGGAAGGCTAGGAAGATGTTTTCCTCATCTGCTAGAAGGAAGTATGTATCAGTACAGGAGAGATGTTTTCCTGAGCTGGGAGATGGAGCCTTCTGTAGTATGTATTGAAATATAACTTGTTGTATCTATTCTACTTGTACATACTGTCTAAACTCCTGTTCAGGCCCTTATCTTCCCCATCTTTGCCTAATGAACATTATGGCTTGAGTACAGATAGCTTCTCTGACAAACCTGCCTCAGTAACTGCTCAGTTTTCCCTGTTCTGCCCTGGTATTGAGTAAATTTTTCCTTTTTTTTTTTTTTAGTGTTCCAGGACATAGGCAGGATCTAGGAGCAGGTGCTGATTTAAAACTAAGCCCAAATATGTTTATGTTGAAGCCATAAAATTCTCTTTGTGTGCAAGCTATAGCATACCTCTGCATAAACATATAATTTTTAGTGCTTGGACATTTCTGATCCTTTCTCCTCTTTCCCATATTCACTCTGCGTTCTATATATTTCTATACGTAGTCAAATCTACAGTTGCCCAGTGCTATGTATCACCCTGCATCCGTAAGCTGTTTATCTGGGATTTCCAAAGCTCACTGCGCCTGGTAAGGGTCTTAAAGTCATATTAGACACCTTAATCAGTGACCTGATTTACAGAAGCACTGAGAACCCACAGATCCATTTGCGGTCAGTGGGACCTCAGTTTGCTTAGCACCTTG
This sequence comes from Grallaria varia, assembly GCA_013396735.1. Taxonomy (NCBI): domain Eukaryota; kingdom Metazoa; phylum Chordata; class Aves; order Passeriformes; family Formicariidae; genus Grallaria; species Grallaria varia. The sequence continues at coordinate 814,585 of VWZG01010605.1, forward strand.
AAAATCAAACTGCTTATGTTTCAGCACCGCACCATGAATTTTGGAACACAGTTTTAAGAGTTCATTCGGGTGATTTTAGGGCAGGATGGGGTTCGCTTAGGGATATTTTTATACCAAAACTTATGTATGTTGTATTTATATTAATAACCACACATAGTAATTGTCTTTTTCAACAAAATAGTAGTTCTGAATTCCTCTTGGTGTTAGGTATTATTGTTGGAAGTCATTATTTTATTTGATACTCAGTTTCTGCATACCACTGTGTTACTTTACTACATGGACTCTTTGACTACAGAAATCTTCTTTTCACTACTCACGGGACATGTGGGGTCCTCCCTGGGGATTGTACCAGATAATAAGCACTTGTAATCAGCTTACTATAAATGATAGAGCAAAACATGGCTGTGTTCCAGCCATAACCAAGGTATCTTTTAAAAACCTTGTTGTTTTATGGTATATGACGCTATACATGTCCTAGAGATATATGAAGCATTTCGACCATGCTACAAATATCTAAACCACTCAGTTTCAGTTCTCACTTCTCACCCCCATGAGTCAAACCTATCAGCCTTTCATAGCACCTATTAATTTATAGATTTCATCCCAAGGGCACATCAGCACACTTGTGAGAAGGCGTGTCTGGTCAGCTGTTTCCACAGTAATGGCACAAATAACAACCAAGAAGGAAAGGACCAGTAGCTGCATGTATGCTTTGGTGAATTTGAGTATTTAGGGGCTTTTCTTTGTTCCTGTATATGCTATGTTTGGAAGCCCTGATGTGCCTTTTCTCCCAATCTAATGAAATGTCTTATGTTACAAGAAAAAGAAGAAACTGAATGTGTTAAATTTGCTGTGCAAATTGCATATATTTTTATAAACACAAGGGTTTCTGCAATGCTGAGCTGAACTGTTACAGCTTACTTCAGCAGTTTGAATTTCATGAATACTTGAAGGTGCTTAAAATGATTTCTAACAACATGCAGTTAAATGAAGTACTTGTTAAACAGGAAACAAGACAAAAAGAAAAAACCCCTACAATGATATGCTGTGGCTGCCACCGGGAAAATGCCAGGTACTTGCTTATTGTAGAAAATAGGACATTACTTAACTGATTTAAAATCCAGATAATTTTCCTAATGAAAAAAAATCAGCAGTAAACTGTTCACAGGCTGGTGGATTTCTTTGTTTCTTAAGGATGGTAAAGATTTGTGCAGAGACATCAGCAAAGAGCAGCTTTCTGAGCTGTTCCCTGCCAATTGCTGACAAAGGCAGTCCTAATGAATCATTCTGAATTGTGATCATGTGCTGCCAGCCCACAGTGAGCTGCCAAAGAGGAAGTGCAGCTTGTTTTCTTTCATTTTCTTGATTCCTATGCTGTAGGAAGATGAAAGGAGAAGGAGGAGGAGGCAACAGCGGCAGCCAAACTTAATAAATAATTCTGACGATTCCTGATATCAAATGGAGGCCCCTGAGTGGGACCCACTGAAAAATGACACCCTTCCACCGACCCTGACGCCAGCTGTCCCTCCGTATGTGAAGTTGGGCCTGACCATTGTATATACTGTTTTTTATTCACTGCTTTTTGTGTTCATCTACGTCCAGCTCTGGCTGGTGCTTCACTACAGGCACAAGAGGTTCAGTTACCAAACTGTCTTTCTGTTTCTGTGCTTGTTTTGGGCCTCTCTTAGGACAGTGCTCTTTTCATTTTACTTCAAAGACTTTGTTACAGCAAATTCTTTCAGCCCCTTCATCTTCTGGCTTCTCTATTGCTTCCCAGTCTGCCTCCAGTTTTTCACCCTGACCCTGATGAATCTCTACTTCACACAGGTAAGCAACAGATATTTGATAGATAAAATATGACAGAATGGTAAAGCATAATTTTGTAAGAATCACGAGAAAAATGTAATTTACAAATGTACATTGGCAATGCAAAAATCGAATTTCAGTTGTTTAGTTGGGTATTTTAACTTCTGATCTATATGCAAGTGATCAGTGTTACAATGAAACTGGAGCCTGAAGTGATCATTGCAGGAATGGCAATTAATATATCTACTGTCTATAAAATGGGTGTCATTTAATTTAAAGGTTGGGAGGAAAATGTATAGGAGAGCTTGAAAGATGGACACTTAAAATGTCATTCTGTTATTATGCCTTGTTATTGTTGTTGTTGTTATTAGACTTTATAAACCTCCTGGCTTACCAGGCTTGATCTCTGTGTGCCGTCAGAATTGTGACTTCTAATTTTGCCATCAACCCTCCTCCACACAGCAGTTTTTCTTAAGTTAGCTAACATGTTTATGAGTGAGATTTCTGTTCTGTATATCACAATTAAAACTGTTGATCGAGTCCTACTGTGGACCCAAATTTCTATAATGATCAGTATTACAAACATCTTTGACTCTGGACCCCAATGAGTGCTAAGTGCTGTACAAAGATACACCTCTGTTTCAAGGACTCTCTGACGTAAAAGTAAATTATCTGTATAGTGGAGTAAAGGAAATAGTATCTCCATTTCAGAAAGAGCTCCTGAGAATTTACCTGTGCCACCAACAGCTAAGAAGCCAGATGAGGCTGCACAGTGCTCCAGGTTGCTGCAGTTAGAATTGCTTGGAAATATTTATGGTGAGCTTGGGTGTCTTGCACTGGGCTGCAGGATGGGATATTGGCATATGAGGCAAAGAAAGGTTGTTGGGTTTGCCTAAGATCTCACAGGAAGCTTGCAGGGAGGCAGAGACTGGATTCTCTATCTCAATCCCACAACAGTGTCTGGAGCAGGATGCCAAGCCTGCACTCAGAAGACCCTTGTCGAAGTTCACCTTCCCAGTGCAGGGGCAGTTGGTCAGGAGAGCATCAACCAGCCTTGGAGCACACCAGAAAATGCTCAGGTTGCTCTGGGAGTTTCTGTGTGTGCCACTTGGAACCAGTTCAGTGCCTGGGTCTGGGTTCATCTTTGGTCCCCATGGTGTTTAACAGTATTCTGTAGCGATGACAGGCCTATCAATTCTGAGACATCAGCCTGCTTTTAAGAACTGCCATCCCAGAGCCAAGAAAGCAGCAATGTAGGCATGACAGCTGTAAGAGAATTTTATTTGTAGAGGGTATTAAATACTTAGAACCACATACACAGTTTTGTCATTAGGCAGCATTTTCTGGATTCAGTGTCTGAAACACCTGCTAACTCACACTGCTCCGCTCCCTGGGATTTGATCTATATTAAGGGATTACAGGAACCTTTCATCTACATGCTACTCAAATCCAGTTCAGGCATGTGGTGACCCATGCTTTATCCCATAGCTACTGTGAGGGTTATTTGATACCTGTGCAGCTTCCCAGAGCCAAACATCCATCATCATACAGTCCATCCCCATCACAGTGCTGGGACTAAGTCACAGCTTTAGGTCAGATTCTTGCCTCTGACACACATGTAGGGCTGCCATGAATGTTTGGAGGCAGAATGCAGCATCCTGGCTCTTGGCTGAGAGAAGCCAGCACTGGCTCAAGCACAGAGTGGGCACAGCAATCTCTGCATTAGTGTCTCAGTACTCAGGAGGCTTAGTCTTGTGGGTAACATTCCTTTTGTCTAAGGAAAATCTAAAAAGAGAGCACACAGAATGCACACATATGTCCTTTTAACTTATTTTTAGCATGGCAGTCTGATAGCATTAAGGAAGTACAATTCGGTTGTTGGAAACAGAAAAAAATGCTAAGGCAAAGATCCTGCCTTTGAGACAATTCCTGCTTTGTCAGCCTGAGTCCTCATGATCTTCCTCCGAGCCCCTCTGCAAAAGTATGTAATAGTTACCTGTCTTGAAGAGCTGTTGTGAGGCTATTGAAACAAAATTTGCAAGGCACTTTTAGAGTTTGTGATGTGCGTCATAATCTTTAAATATCGTGGGCCACTGTAGACAGGCTTAAGATCAGTATTGTTGTTTGCTCTAGAGCTGGTTGCTGTCATTGAAATCTCATCTCAAATATCTCTCTAGATGAAACAAAGCTTTAAGAAATACAAGCACAACCATTGCACAAATATAATATGGCACAGAATAAGAGCACATATTTTTAATTCACTGCTATTAATTCTTTACTTCTAGCCATTAAAAGGTGGTTTGGCCTGAAATTCAGCACCTTGTATTTAATGTGCATCTAGCTTTCCTCAGTAGGCAAGCAAGAACTAGTGTGGAAGGGGTGGGGAGAGAAAATTTTGTTTTCAGTAATGGCTTATAACTTTACAGACCTGTTCAGAAACAACTTTTATCCTTTAAGTCTCTAGAAGGCAGGCAAGAAGGGTCTGCAGCTGTGTCTCATTGCATGAAAACCTTGCTATTTCACTGGCACTTAGTTAGAGGGAAAGAAGTGATCTGTGTGTAGTATAGTGACAGATGACTGGAAGAGACCCCATGGGTCTCTGGAATTTGCAGGTATGTATTATCTGCTGTACACCATCGACCATTTATAAATGTGGCACTGCTAGGAAAACTTTTAAACATAGATGTGAGAAGAAAAAAATTATTCAAAAAATATTGCAAAACCTCATTTGGCAAAAGCCTGTGGGTACTTTTCAGAATAATAAGCATCTTTGAACCTAACAGAAAGTTAGCCACAACTATTCCTTTTTTTAATAGGTATCCCAAAGCAATAGAGAAAATTTCAAATGTGTTTTGTGTGTAGTAAGACAAATAAGCCCTGATGACATCAGTACAGCTGAGGTTTGTTCCCAGGCTTGAGCATCAGCAGCTGCAGCAGAAAAAGCTACAGAACTACAGAAGAAGCTGAAATGTGTTGGGGCAGGTTGCTAAAGCAGGGGACCTGTGGGCAAAAGGGAAGTTAGAATCAAAATAGTTTTGACTCAGAACAAGCGATCTTTGGATTAAGAGCTGAGTTCTGGGTTCTTTGCTGAAATTTTAATGCCCTACTTAGGACAGAATAGAAAGGGTACTGCAGATAAGGCTTATATAATATTAGTTCCTCTCAGAAATCCCATACTGGAGAAAATTCATGTGATTTCTAATGAAAAAATTAATTTTTTATAATCCGTTAGTCCTGTGTCTGTATTCATTTTCTTCTAAAGAAAAATAATAGTATGACCTATCCTCTCCAGAGGGTAGACCCTCTGTCTACTTGGAAATCAATAAAGTAAATCTCAAAGTGAAGATGAGATCCAGTGGCACTTTAAAATACAGTAGCACAACACCAGCAAGTAACTGCTCTGTATCAAGCCAGCGCAGCTTCCTGATCCATCAGATAGGGAGCTGAAATGTGAATTTCCTCCTGTAGAGACCTAAAATCCCATAGATATGTTTACCCTACACATGCAGTTTCCAGGGGTTTATCTTGCTGCTTGATAATGTGTTTTCCATTTTAAAGTGGAAAAGACAGTGGGGAACCCAGGACTTGGGCACTCTTTCATTTATCTTTGCCCCTGACAAAGGGAGTGTGAGATGAGTCCTCAGGCTTTGCAGTTAGTGCTGTGGGCAAAAGAGTAAGGAAGCCCTGGGAAACAAAATAAGTTGCCTTTTTTTGGTGCCTATGAGGGGCGGGCAGAGAAGGACTTGCTTCACTTTGTCCTGTTTGCTCAGGCCTCACATTTCCCTGGGGGACAGAATACAAGTGAAGCAGGAGGGAGGCTAGGATGGAGGGTTACAGACTCAAGGAACAAGGTCAGGGCCAAAGACCGTGAGCTCTAGAGGACACTGAAAATCCCAGACCTCCACTGCAGCCATGCACAACAAACAGTTTGCTGGGCTGTAGGTTTTATCACCAGCTTGGGAACCTCTCTAGGACCTAGGGAAAGAGGTGCTGAGCTAAAGAACTGAAAGATTATATGGGTGGAGAAGGTCTGGTAGGCAGATTTTACCTCTTCTTCCTCCTCCCTAACCAGCTTACCCTGCCTTCCAGGCAGAGCTGATAAAATCAGGGACTTTCAAATGAAGAGAAGTTGTACAGAATAAGACAGTTCAGAGGGGAGCTGGCCGTGCCAGAACTGCCTGGCAGGGTGCAGTAAAAACAGCACAAGGCTTTCAGAGAGTTTACCTCTGTGTTGAGTGTATCTCAGTGGAACCGGGGTATGTGTTAGCTCTGGGTGGAAAATCAAGGGAACTTCACATCCTGTAGTTACTGAAGATAGCATTTCAAAAGTTCTCACCAGTGAGAGAACAGAGAGGGCTTTTTATTTGGGATAAATACTCATTTTTTTAGTAAAATGAATAAACTATATATTATAAAGCTCATTACTAATTTAAAGCATGCTTTAGGTAGACATAGAACTACGCAGGGATCTAACTACATATGGTAAAGCATCAGCAAATGTATTTGCTGTAAAATGTTGTCCTTAGTATTGTATTTACAGAAGAAAAATTGCAATTGCAGACTAGCTGGCTGTCAGCATCTGACATGAAGAATGAGGTCATTTGACTTGGAAAATAATTTGATAGGGAAGCTACACATGAAAGTTTACTGTGGCTGTCAGCCCTGCAGTCATCCTTGTCCTTTTAGGACTATTTTTACCAATTTACAGAAGACTGAGTGTGCTAGTGAGTCATGTTGCCCATGTCTGTAGGCCTTTCAAACTGTGTAGAGTTTAGAGAGCAGAGAGAAAATTTGCCTCTTTTGGGAACTCTGAACCAAATGAGAGAATGAACCTGGGAGAAAGAGGAAAGTGGGCCTGGAAGATATACATCAGAAGGAAGGTATATGTGCTGCTGATGAAGGGCTCTGGGCCTGCATGAGCTTATAGCATATTTTCAGAGTTCAAAGAGAAGTTTGCATGAAAGAGAAAGAGAGGAACCATGGTGAAAGGAATTGGGAAAAAAAAGCAAGTACTCTCTTATGCTTCTTATAGCATTTTTGAAATGTGAACTGGTAAATAGAGCTGAACTTCATTCCTGTGCAAAGGGCCAGCTTGAGACATATGAAAGCACTTGTCACATACCTGAAGCTTTTTGGTAAGCTGCACTGTAGCTCCTGTAAGGGTGACTTGATCCGCTAGCACTGGGGGTATGTGCCACCCACCAAATCACTTGAGCTAAAACAGAACTTGGACCTAAAACTCCTTCAGGGAGATTTTCTTCTGAGGCTGTCTGACTTGGCTTTGACACCCGTTTCATTGATACTAAGAGGGCCAAAGTGGCTCCTCATTAACTTTGATAACCGTAGTGGAACCTCCATCAGCTAAAACAGCCTGGCCCTGTCTGCTCGCTGTTCTGCCCAGCAGCTCTGCAGAGCTCTCTACCCCTGAGCAGCTGATGGGCTCCCATGCCATCCCAATGGCTGGGGCCTGGTAAAATGTCTTTGAGGTCAGCTGTTTACATCAGTTCCTGCAATGGGAATTTTCCCTGGCTGTATGAAGAGCTTGTTGCAGTCCTTTTGAACTGCTGCAGTTTTCTATGCCAGACATATACCTCAGGGGAGTGGAGGAGGGAGTGTGAGAATCTCATTTGAGGTTTCCAATCCTTTGGCAGAAACAAGGAGTCAAAACAGGATATTTCTCCTTCAAAGAACAAGCAAAAGGGGAAATACTTTTAAAAAGTAAATGTAACCCTTTAGACATTAGCAAATTAGCAAGGACTATCACTGAGTTTTCCATGCTACTTTTCATCCTGGGGCTCTCTGAAAGACCGTTTTAATAAAAGAGCCTGCCTTCTGCTTGCTGTTTAGTCTATTCTTAGGAATACTCTGGTTTGCTCTGATTTGCTGGAAGACTTGCTTAGATGACTCAGATATTGACTGGAAGCTTTCTCAACGGTGCTGTGGGGAGGGGCCATTGAGCAACCAGTCTCTTGAGCGAAATGTCTGTTAAAAGCAAAAAGCTGCTCCCACGCATGTAAGGTATATTGAGAACAGCTCCTGACATCCTTACTCCCACTGAACAGCCCTTTATTCTCTAACATTCACAGTGCTTCCAGCAAGGCTACTCATGAACTAAGGCCTCATCAGTGTTCTTAAAGGTGGCACAATTTGGCTGCCTGTGTTTCTGCCTAGCAGTAAATTGGTAAGAATTGTCCGTACTGTAAGCTTCCATTCTATATAACATCCATTTTCAGTACAGTGTTTATTTTCTTTCTTAATGGTCATTTTGCTCTGATAAAAATCAGAACATTTATCGTCTGGGACAGGTCCACCAAATGTGGAATCACAGTAACAGCCGTTTTGGTGATCTTGAATCTGGAGATCCTGCTGGATCTGCAGCAGGGGCATCACGTTTGGTTTTAGCTAAGTTATCCATGGGGATTTTGCTGGATAGTGCAGTCTTGGATTGGTTTATGTGACAGGACTGCTCTGTGACATTATAGGAATGAGTGGATAATTTTTGGGGAACCACAGGAGATGGTATTTAAGAATTTTCTAAAATTTTCTAGGTGTTTTGAACCCAGAACAACTCATTACCCACTGGAAATGGCTTGTCTTGTGCAGTTCTTTGCATAGGCTCTGAACTCCTCTGTTCAGTGCAGCACCTGAAAACTGTCAAAATAAACGGTACCATATATGTGAGTAAGTGCTACTCTCAACAGGTAGGGATTGTGGAAGGGCCCCCAGAGACAAGTTTTACTTGTTTAGTTTCATTGAGGTCAGGAATCTGTTCCCTCCTGCTTGCTCACAGTCTATTCCAGAATCAGCAGGGTAGGCAAAAGGTCTTGTACAAAAAGCATATGGGAAGCATTTGAACCTCATGTCTTCTCTACAAGGGACAGCCACTCTTTATGTGCAGCAGAAATGCAGAACATCCACAAGTCTCTTGTACCTCTTCTTTCAATAGCAAGTAAGTAAAACAACATAGAACTTCTCCCTGAACTCATGTGACACTTCATGATCCAGGAATTTGGAGAATTAATAAGAAAAATCTTCTGTAAGGGATACTGCCAGAGATGTTATCTATTTGAAAACAGTATCAATGGTCGCAAATATTTTTAGAGATATTTTCCCCCAAGTTTTCAGTTTTATTCTCAGCCTGCTGAAAAGCTCAGTGTTCTCTGCTGCTTCAGCTGGTGCTAAGCAGGCTGATGCGTCACAAAAAAAAATTTCCATGTCAAGGCAGCTGTTTATGGTGAATAGGAGTTAAATGACAAGTTGTTCCAGAAGGGCTGGAACAAGCGGAGCCTGATTTTCTCCAGATCTATGTCTCATGATTGACTTTGAGTTGTTTCCATAACTGGAGCATTTCTTGTAATATTTTGCTATGCAGACTCATACTGGATGATGTTTAGAGTCATTATGCAGGGCTCTCCTCACTGAGATTATATATCAGATGCATTTATAGAGTTTCTTCTCTCTGTTGAGTCAGTAATTTTTAGAAGGGTGATAAAGGATCATGTCTTTGAGACTTCAAGTATTCTCCCATCAGTTCTCTGACAGTACTTTAAGATTAGTAAAGGACAGATAAACAGATTGACAGGCAGACACATGCCTACACATACATTGTGATCATGTAAGTCCTGTTTCCTTGGGAAAGCATAATAATCATAGCAAATATTATGCAAACATTACTAAAGGGCATGCAAAACCAAGCTAAATGGATAAGGCAGGATAACTTGAGGAGAAAATGATTAGGAAACAACCCAGAATAAGTCATACAGCACGGGGTTTTTGTAATACTAGCAACCAGTGGGCTTTGGTGTTGATTTAAATGAACATTTGTAAACTGAGCTTGTTTGGAAACCATGATAGCTTGTGAAATACGTAGTGGTGCTTTCCTGTAAAATTTTTATAAACAAGATATAAAATAGGGTAATACATTTTTGTCTAATTTCTGATGGTGGTTAAACACCTGAGACTGATAGTACCTAGCTACACTGCAGAACACATGTCAATATTTTGTCTTTTCTGTTATATCAAGCTAATTGTTGGGCCCAAGCTATCTCTCTGCAAAAGCACATATTGTTGTGTGGTGAAGGGTCAGTCAGCAGAAGCCAAATAATACCTTGGAGTTTGTTTCTCGATGGCATTTTTTTGGCAATGTAACATGGATACAAATGTATGTCTCTAATTTCAGGCCAGGGAACTGTGATAGGCTCTTCATGGCAACAGAGCATTGACCTGGTATGAGCTGGTCTATGTGAGAGATGTACTGTTAGGTCATGTAAGAGCCTAGAACAATTTGTGTCTATAATTATACTGGCATTGGTCCCTTGTGAATACTGGTGTAAAGGACCTTATTCCTAAGCCAGAGTAAGTGAAAATAACGGTGTAGACAATTTGTATATGAGTACATGGTGGTCACCTGCTGAGTGGTTTTAATACTTTGCTTAGAGCTTGCCTGCCATGGGTAAGCAGTCCATGCAAACTGTTATGTAATAAAACCTGTCATTACATTTCTTGAGACCTGTGAGACACGATTTCTGTGGGTCACAGTGTCTTTCTCTGCTGACATGTATGCTATTTTTGATGCAATACTGTTTTATTTTGCAGGTGATTTTCAAAGCTAAGTCAAAATATTCCCCAGAGCTACTGAAATACAGGTAAGAACTATGCAAATGTTTAATGTGGTAAAGAAGAGGAGCCATGCTCTTTGAGAAACGCTACAGCTTTTCTAATCTCAGCTATTCATATTTATATACCAACGTTTTATGATGATGGTTCTGAGGCCAGCTTCTTCCTATGACATTTAGAAGACTGTGTCCTTTCCCAACACAAGGACTGTTTTTAGGCAGTCACATATTTCAAAAGCAAATATTTCAAATGTGAGTAGAAAACATCCACCCTGGTGATTTGTTTACAGGTTATTAACTTTTGTGTTGCTAGGAAAATTCAGATCCAGTGCTTTGGTAAAAGAAGTAGAGTGGAGTTTGTTTTTTTTACAGGAATGAGTGGAAGTGGGTACATTTTAATATGTGAGGTTGGTGGTAATAAGATTCTTAGAAGTTTTAGGAAGATGAGAGAAGAATTGTGAAGGGAAAGAGCTAGAGAGAATAGATTCAAATTGATGATGTGTTTGGGAGCTTATAGATAACCTCCCCTGACTCCATAGCATTGAGGTTATGGCAGCTTTGCATTTAGGTGGAGAGATTTGTTTGACATCTTGATGAGCAGGAGGAACTGCCAGGAAGTACTTGAAAGAACACCAAAGGGGCAGTAAAGTCCAGAAAACTAAGGAAGAGCTCAAAAAATGAATGCTTATTGTGGCAATGCCTAAAAGCCTCAGTTAGGTAATATTGCTTAGATGGGACAGAGAGAGGTTGTCTTCATTCTAAAGAAAGAATTTACAATATGAATTCAGGATAGGAAACCAGAATCTGCGATCTGACTTTTTAATTCCTGACTGTTAGGAGGCCATAAGTACTGTATCAACAGGGCAAATATCAACATTGTCCTTGCCCTAGAAAGTTTGTCATCCAGTTGGATTTTGATACAGCTTGAGTGGCAATCTTCTGGAGTATGTGCTTCAGGAACCATGTCTGGTACAATGGCAGTACAAGAGTACAATGGCAGGCTTGTAGTGGGCTATACTTGGGCTGGTGAAGGCATGGGACATGCAGGGTGTGATGGCTGACTCAGGAATGTGGACTCTAGGCTGAACCACAACTTTGACACCCGCTTTGCACTCTGGTTTCCGTGGCGGGAAATCCAGGAGTATGGTTTGGCAGACAAGAACAGCACACACCAGGCAGGTCCCCAGCCAGCCCCCAATGCAGATGTGCCTGCCCCTGACGGTGCACACAGGCAAGAGAAACAAAGAGGATCTCTTTGCACAAAGCCTGAGCTGCAGGTCAGGGTGGTATAGGACTGACTGTGAACGTGTTCCTGGAAGGTTTTAGAGGTGAGAGGTAGGAGCTTTGAACCTCATCTGCTGCTGATGTTTGTGGCAAGGCTTTATTCCTGAAAACTGCTTGAAAATGTCTTTCTTGAGGCAAAGGGAGCTCATGATATTTAGTCAGTGTCTATGAAGTCACAACATTAGCACCCTGCATGTGGCTCTTGCAGCATTTGTGTTCCTAAATACTTACGTATTGTGACTGGAATTACTCATCCACAGACCACCCTCCCCACAATAGTTCCCTGTCCACCTTGACTCTTGCCTACTGTATTTCTAATACAGATCACTCTTGGATATGGTGTAGTTTTTATTTCTTATTAAGCTCTGTTGGTAAAGATTTGCAGTTGTATTTTGTTTTAATATCTAGGCCTCTTAGCATGAATGTCTAAAAAAGCCATATAAATAAAGCTGACCACCTCGTTTCCTATCTTACATGGGGCAATTGAAGTGGTGTAAGATGTGCACACCCGCAGCTGAGGTCCTGAGCCTTAACCGTAACAGGCTAGTGACAGATGATAGACTTACAGAATGGCTTGGGTTGGAGGTGACCTTGAAAGATCATCTAGTCCAAACCCCATCACGTGGGCAGGGACATCTTTCATTAGATGAAGTTGCTGAGGTCTTGAGGGAGAAACGGGCGATGGATGATAGAAAGACCTGAGGCTCAGACAGGTGTGTAGTCTGCATTTACTGAATCTGATTTTTCTTCATTACTGAATGTTCACTCTTTGATTTGGCCTCCCTATTTTCTTTAATAAGTGTCAGACTTTATTGCCTGGTATTTGTATTTTTGCAATAGATAATGGCAACACCAACGGGGCAACTGCAGTCTGTGTATTGACATAGGTCTCAGAAGTCAGAATCATTTCAGATACCAAAAAACAAATGAACAAATTGATAAAATCCTATCAGGAATCCAGAATCTTAAGCAAACTTTCTTCAGCACAGCCTTCATGATATTAGTAAAAGAGCTCAAGGTGAAGCCTGTGCCAGCCCAACTTGATATTTAAACAGTCCCTCTGTATGTCTCCCTGGGCTTGGAGATTTCTTACTGCCACTGGGTTTGGATGAGGCTTGCTGTGCTATGTAACCATGTGCAAGGCTCAGACACTGCATGGTTTTAGAGGAAACCACATACAAAATGCAGTAGTTTCAAACAGATTTTCCTGCTAAACAAGGCGAATCTCATTGCATTTATGTGAGGTTTGATTTTAAGCTCAAAGGAAAACTTACAGGTGCATCCAGCCTGGCACAGAAAAAGCAGAAAACCCCAGCATGTACCTTCCCCAGCCAAACCAGACTGTACACAGCTCTTTTAAAGGGACTAGTTCCAAAGTGGGGATTAGGCACAGTATACTTTTGAACTTTTGCTTGCATTTTCGCTGGTGCATTCTGAAAGCACCTCTCCTGTCCTGCTTCTCTGTTTTCTAAAAAACTCCATATGCTTCTTCATGCCTTGTAGGTGCCCTTGTAGTTGAGTTGCAAAGATATTTTCTGCCTCTAGTCTGCAGATGCTTAGACCCTAAAGCTGCTCCAGGAGCAACACCTTGCATCTCCATCAGTGCTTATTCACAAGTTCAGCAACAATACTTCTACTGTCAAATCAGCCATGTCATGTTAATAAGGGAGCTGGAAGATCATTATGTGAAGAGCTGCACAAGTGACTGGCCATGACAGCTCGCCTTGGCACACATGGGAGTGTGTGGGCACGAGAGCATGACAGTGCTTTATTTTTAACTAAACTCTGTCAAGGAGGAGCCTGACCTGGAAAGCTCTAAGTAAGCTCTTGATGGTTGCAAACCAGCCTGATGCTGCATGCAGGCACGCAGGCTGTGCTGCAGCAGAAGGTCTTTCTGACTAAGATGAGCAAAAAGAGAGCATGTACTTACTGTCCCACAAACAAGGCAGTATATAAGAGCGTACCTTTCCTTGTAAGCCCAAATCCTCACAAGGGGAGTAGAGATGAGACTATTAAGTTGCCTTTGGGAGGGGAAGGAAAGGAAGAGATGATCACTATTTGAAGACTTTTGAGATACTAATAAAAGCCATTATAACTGGGAACTTCATTCTCCAGAGGAAGCCATGTGAGAGAGGAGATTCAGAACAGCAATGCTTCCAGCATTAGACTATAAGGTTTAAAGGAACTACCTCCACCTGCTTATCCTAAAAACAGAACCCTGCCCTGGAAAGTTAAGAATGAGCACAATCTTCCTCCTGAGAGGGAATTTCCGTACTTGGCAAGAAAAAAACAGCATCCTTGCTCGCTGCCAGATATAACAGTAAAGAAGGGCATCGATTCACAAGCAGAGGTTTTTGGGCTTTCACTTCCCTCTGTTAGACATTTAAAAGGTCTCAAATATATACACCCTCCTTTCTTGCACTCTGAAGAGAAGATAGCTATGCTTCAGCTTTGTAGCTGCATTGATACTAAAGCAAAGGAATCACAGAATATGCTGAATTGGAAGGGACCCACAAGCATCAAGAAGTCTAACCCTCGGTCCTGCACAGGACCATCCCCAAGAGTCACACCATGCGCCTAAGAGTATCATCCAAACGCTTCTTAACTCTGTCAGGCTTAGTGCTGTGCCCACTGCCCTGAGGAGGCTGTTCCAGTGCCCAGCCACCCTTTGGGGGAAGAACTGCTTTCTAATATCCAGCCTAAACCTCTCCTGACACAACTTCAGACCATTCCCTCAGCTCCTTTCACTGGTCACCACAGAGAAGAGATCAGTGCCTGCCCCTCCTCTTCCGCTCACAAGGAGGTTGTAACTGCAATGAGGTCTCCTCTCAGCCTCCTCTTCTCCTGGCAGAACAGACCAAGTCCCCTCAGCTGCTCCTCATACGGCTTCCCCTCGAGTCCTTTCCTCACCTTCACTGCCCTCCTTTGGACACTCTCTAGAGCTTAATATCTTTCTTGCATTGTGATAATCCAAAACTGCCCACAATATTCAAGGTGAGGCCACCCCAGTGCAGAGCAGGGTAGGACAATCCCCTCCCTCGATCAACTGGTGATGCTTTGCCTGATGCCCCCCAGGACACTGTTGGCCCTCCTGGCTGCCAGGGCACTGCTGACTCATATTCAACTTGCCACCAACCAAGAGCCCCAGGTCCCTTTCCTGGCACTGCTTTCCAGCATCTCATTCCCCAGTCTGTACAAGCATCCAGGGCTGCCCCTTCCCAGGTGCAGAATTCAGCACTTTCCCTTGTTGAACTTCACATGGTTGGTGATTGCCCAGTCCTCTAATTTGTCGAGGTCTCTCTGCAAGGCCTCCCTGCCTTCAAGGCAGACAACAGTTCCTCCCAGTTTTTTGTAATCTGCAAACTTACTCAGTATCCCTTCCAGTCCTGCATCCAAGTAATTTATGAAGATGTTGAAGAGCACAGGGCCTAATATGGAGCCCTGCAGAATCCCACTAGTGAATATGAATGTGTGAAAGAAAATTATCCCCACTGGGCATTTTTAAACAACCAGAAATGGATTCCTCAGGGACAGCCTGTATGCTTGCTGTAAGCCAAATTCCAGGTTCCCAGCAGGCATGCAAAGCAGTGGCCAAAACCTCTTGTTCAGTGACTGCAGATTATGAACCTTATCAGTACTTGCCTTGGTCAGCAATGATAATGAAGTCAGCAAATACCTGAGATAGAAACATGCCTTTTTTTTTTTTTTTTTTTTAAGTAGAAAGCTCCACAGCTCTGTGTAGGAGTAAAGAGGAATTAGAAGCAGCTTTGCTGGAGTATGTGGTAAACTTACACTGCAGCTATCAGTGCTGGGTAGGTGGGAAAGAAAACAGAAGGAGAAAACCAGTCCAACTCCCAGGCTTGTGTCTGTCATGTTTCTGTTCCAGTTCTGCTTTTGTGGTTGTGTAAATGAACCTTTTTCCTTGCAGAGATGGCAAAATGCCAAGCCAGAATAAATATGCATAGTTAAATTTATTGATGTTTTTTTCAAGAGGTTGACTGTGACCAAATTATTTTGGAAAAGGGACAGAGAGAGATGCTGGGGAACCAGTAACTCAGAGAGTTTTCCTACTGCTAGACACTTCCCTAATTTAATATGAAATATGGTGGCAAACATCAATAGTCAGTGATGCTTCTCATGGCAGCAGTGGTGTAGTAAATCCAGGGTCTAAAACATTCCATTCCACGTAACTTAGCCTTTTGATAGGTTTCACCTGGCAGTGAGTAGCCAGAGGGTTTATGCTATATATGAAGTGCACGGTCTAAGAAAGTATACGTGTTTTAAGTAGTTTTTAAGAACTGTGCTGTTGTATTTCTGCTGCAAACAGTCATCCACGTTTTGCTGCTTGATGTTAGGTTTTTTTACTTACAGCTTGTTGTGTAACTGTAAAAACAGGTTTGAAATGAGCTGGGTTAATCTCTCCAGCAATCTGGAGCACTTTGATTTGGGCTCAGGCAGCTGGTTACTCTGTCAGCTGTGGCAGCCCAACACATGCAGATTTCATTGCTCGGAGTGCAACTTCTGTCTCATGACTGACACTTGCTGAACAATGTCGCTAAAACTGTTTTCTCCTCACTCTCCCAGGTTGCCCCTCTACCTGGCTTCTCTTTTCATAAGTCTCCTCTTCCTCTTGGTGAATTTAACATGTGCAGTATTGGTGAGGACACAGAATTCAGAGAGAAAAGTCATTGTCTCTGTCCGGGTGGCAATTAATGACACGTTGTTTGTGCTGTGCGCTGTTTCACTCTCCATCTGCCTGTATAAGATCTCCAAGATGTCTTTAGCCAACATTTACTTGGAGTCCAAGGTAAGGTACATTTTCAGTTCTTTTCAAGTACCTTCTGAGAGGCAAGGACAGTGCAGTATAAAGCCACATAGTTCTTTAGATTCCCTGAGAGCTGGAGGCGTTAAACTTCACAGCTTGCACTTGGCTGGCTGTCCTATTCAATACATGAATGGAATACCATGTGGCATCAAAGGGGCTTTTGGCTAACACTGTGAACCCAAATATTTTTGAGGCAGAGTTTGTAGAACTTACTGTCTGGAGTTTCTCACAGTTCTCTTTCAAGTGGATACTGCTTTCCCCAGGTCCCTGTCTGAAGATCAGTTCATTGCAGTACTGCTACACAGAAGTGGCCTGTACTTTGGGATCTTTCAGCTTGTCAAATCATTGACTAAGTTAACTGTTTAAGGTAGCAGCATGCTTAAGCTAAGTCAGAGAAATATGAATCTCCCTTTATACATTTGCATATTTTCCTATAGATAATGAGAATATTTTTTAAAAGGCTTAATACATTATAATTTAGCCAGCTGGGGAGAGGGGGTAAAAAGTTTCTCCTATTACTCCACAGAAGGTTCTGTAAAGAAATATTGTTAGTTTTATAGCTTTGGACACATTCAGTGGTCAAGGAACTGAATGGCATCACATGAGCATGCAGGTTTTTTATAAAATCTATGAAGATGTTTTGCATCTATAAATAATGAAACAGGACTTTCAAAGATCCTTGCATTTGTCATAGACAGATAAATCTTTAATTATTACCTTAATCAATTGCCATTGCCACAATAAACCTTTAAAAAATGTAAGTTCCAGCTGTTATTTAGAAAATCTGATAATCAAATTCCTCTTTTCATTTACTTAATCAGATGAAATAAGTACATTTCCTGTTTAATCAAATCTGACCATACTGCCCAACAACTGAAAGTTCAGAGCTGAGTAGAAGATTTAAAAACACAGCATAGTTTGTTTTGTTTCTTTCAAGGCTGTCATTTGCTGACCAAAGGGCATGGGCAATGGATTAATTTTACTAGTAAGAAGAGTTTTTCTGTTGCTGCAAGTCACAGAAGTATAAATCTCTGTAACAAAGCAGAAGGCTTTGGTAGACTACTTTGTTCCGTTTTCTCCTCCTGCAGGAAACCCAGTCTTCTTTACTTCAAGCTATTTCACAAAAAACAAACAAAATCTAACATTATTGCAGGCAGGAAAGGATAGAACACTCAGCTGATGAAAGTTTGAATGTGGAAATGACAGAACATTTTGCTCCTTTCTGATGACCTGATATGGGAGTTCCTCTGGGAACTTCCAGTAGGGTTTGACTGCACATACTTCAGGGATACAGATGGCTGGAACTGGCAATAAAAAAACATCGTTGCTTTATCTGTTACTGCTACGCCAAAAAAAATAGCTAAAGAAGAAAAATCCATTCTCTGCAGTGATATGACAGAAATAGTGTTTGAGATAATGCATGCTCTGTGGGGCATGTAGATAGGCATCAATACTGGCAGCCTTTTATTTGCACCTCCCATCTGCTGGCATGTATCATCTGACCACATATGAAAACACATTCATCTCCATGATCTGGCTTGGGGGACCATCCTGGTTCTCTGTGCCAGGACTATGACAGCATCAAGATGGTGCACAGCCCTGTCCTTAGGTGCTGACTTAGGCCAGTTCTGTGCTGGCCAAAAGCATCCTGTAGTGGGACATGCTGCCAGCTTGGGCTCCCTCTCTTTTCTGCAGGGGCCTGTGACTCAAAAAGGATTCCTCTGGCTTTGCTTTCACTGCTGCATCTTCCTTACCCAACCCACTAAGTATATTTGACTGGCTGCAAAACCAGAATGCTTTTATCCCTTTTCTTGTATTTGGTGGGATGGAAATTTGGTAAATCTTTAGCACCTTTAACTATTAACTATTGAACAATGACAGCTATGTAGGGAAATCTATATAGGGAAATACTGACCCTGTTCTGCTCTTCCCTTCTGCTATCCCCAGTCTGTAAATGCCACTGAGCTGGGATATGGTATGTGCCAGTCAGCAGCTTCCCTCTGCTCTCTCACTCTCGGTTTCCATGACAGCATCACTGACTTGTTAGCTTTGAAGGAGAACAGAGAAGTGCCTAGCAAACATTTCCTCTTTGAGGCATTTCCTGCTTTCTGGTCTCTCCACAGCTTTCACCACTACCTACTATGGATCTGATTTCAATTCCTGTGTAGCAGCAGCCTCTTGGTTCACTCCTGTCATGGCTGCAGGTTATGGCCTGGTGGGTGGTGGTTGTTCCAGCATGTTGCAAGAAAGAACTCTGCACAGGGGATTCTGTAAATCTTCTGAGCCTAACTGGTTCCTGAATCTACGTTATTTTGTTGGGAAAATAGGCAAGCTAGTTTTGTGCAAACTTTTTTGATTAATCCCTGAGCTCCTCTTAATTTACATTCACTGGAGAGTGCAGACTGAGAAACTGGGTTGACAGAGCTGCAGGGACAATAGCCAGCTGCGTGGGTGAGCAGCAGTGGAGCCCTGGTAACCTCATGAAGGCCAGCAATTCAGGACATGGTGACTTGGTGACTTTGCCTGCTACTTAACTAGCCGTTCTACGGCCTCTGATCTACCTGCCACAGTGCTTTGGACCTCTGCTCGTTGGCTGCAAACCTGCAAGAATGTGTGAACAGAGGGAAGAGGATGCAGACTTTTTAGTCCCCTGCACTGGTATAAATAATCCTGTGGTGGGAGGAGCAACTTCTCTCTTGGCCTCTCTTTCTCACAGAAATGAGAGGAGCCTGTCCTCCTCCTGGTGTGGATCTCTGCCAGGAGAGGGAGAGGGCAGGGTTAGTGAAGCAAATGACTGCAAGGTAACTTGCCTCTAAAAGCACATAGAGCTTTAACCCATCTTTCTTCCTTTGACTGAGCAAAGCACTATTCCAGAGCCAGCTGCAAAGAACTTACTTTGAGCTTCTTTCAAAGCCAGTTCCATTTTTGTATATTTGCCTGCCTCTGTGATCAGACTCATGCAGATCTCTGTAGCCATGGCTCCTGGATTCCTTCCTTTCTTCCTGCTACAACTACCATGCTGGTTTCTCAGTCCTCAGCAGTTACATAGTGATCAGGCATCTCACTCTGCCCATAGCCCGTGCTTCCACTTTGTCTCTCTCCTCTGTGTTGACATTAGCTAAGGCAGGATGTTCTGTTCCTGTCTGTGCTGTGTTTAACTGCTGACTGTGTCAATCTGCTCTGTATTTAGGAAATAGGTTCACAGCCAGCAGTTGTAAAAGGATGCAAGGTTGCATCATGATAGCTAGCCAGCATCTGATACAGGATGCTCTGTAGCTACTGCAGAGCTGAAGACTGAATTATCTCGCTCCACCTGATACTAAGTGTGGTTTCCAGGTGCTTTCATTGCTCTGAAAATAGCACTTGTTCAATAAAATGTAGGAACTAATCACAACCCATTTTGCTGAGGGCTGGAACTGCTACTATTGCCTGGAAACCACTGTACTGATAAAATACAGGAATATACGTAGTATAGAATACACTAACCAAACAGGGGAGGACAGAAAGTCAGTTGCATTAGACAGAAGAGTGTGACAGCCCTCAAAGTCCACGCAAAGGAATGTTGTTCTCAATTTCTCTTATGGATAATAACCTGTGTTTAAATCTCTTCCAGGGCTCATCTGTCTGTCAGGTGACCAGTATAGGAGTGACTGTTATACTACTTTATACCTCAAGAGCCTGTTACAACTTGTTCATCTTATCATTTTCCCAAACCAAGAAAGTCAACTCTTTTGATTATGATTGGTACAATGTATCAGATCAGGCAAGTATGAAAATATTTGCTAATGAGAAAACCTCATTCTGCATGTGACAATTGATTTCCTAAATGCTATGACAAGAGGAGTAAGTATATTCAAGTATTGGGTTTTTTCTTTTTTTTTCAATGCGCTAAGATTGTTTTGCTCCTGGAATGCAAATTTATGGTAATTTTGGCATAAGGAGAGTGATAACTCCAACTTGGTGCTAAAAGAAAGAAGTAACCACTAGCCAAATAATTAAAAAAAAAATCAATCTTTAATTTACCTTGATTTTATTCTCAAAAGAAAGAACACCTTTTATTAAAAAAGACATGTATTTTGTCCATTTTCCAGTGCAACACTCTGCTCTGAAATCATTGTAAAATCACCCACTGCAATCCACGGCTCTGGAGCTATTTACCTTAATTCTGTCATTAGCATGATAACTTCTGTACTTTGAGGATAAGGCTAAGATTTTTCTAACCTCTAATTGCAAGTGACAATTTAGGTTGAAAACTAACAGTGAGAAAAACACTGAAGAAAAGAGTGGGAGATTCTTTGTTAAATTTTATGAAATTTGGGCATCCATTTCCATCCCCGTGAAGGCTAGGCAAAATGGCAGGCCTGGGTCTGGGTCATGAGTACCTTTGTTTGGCCTCAAAATCCCAGCCACTTGATGTCTCCCCACTCTCTCAAACAGACCAAAAGCAGTGGTCCCAGCCATGGGAGGGCCTTGTATTGCCATGGTGGCCAAGCAAACCTGGAGCCATTAACAACTTTCTGTTAAGCAGCAGACAAGACTGTAATTAAGCAGCAGGTAAACAGTAGGATAGAAGTGCCCAGGGGACCTCATTATGAGTTAGTTGAGCAGGGCCTGTTGAGGGACCTCCCATCAACACTGCTGTGGTGCAGAGAAGAGGAGGGCAACTAAGAGTTGCCAGTCCGTGTAATTAGAACACAGAGGTTTAGGGAGAAGGGCACCAGGCTCTGACTTGTCTCCTAAATCAAGCATTTTCCCTCTTGGTGAGGGCTGGAGTGTTGCTGCTGCTCCTGCTGACCCCTGGCAGGGGACAAATCTTGTGCTGACTCCTGCAGTCTAGAGTAAAGTATCTGGAACTTTAGGCTTTGGGCCACTACCACATTTTCTGAATATCTGTTCTGACTTATGTCATTAGGGTTGCATGAATTTCGGGGTAAAGTATTTGGATTATATATAAAGGGCCTGGAACTAAGGAGCGGGGACTCAATTTGGTACCAGAATCAAAAGTCACTTTTAAATTACAGCCGAGTGTTTGGTACAGCCTCAGGTGACCGATCAGAAACACCCTTTTCTCTTCCATACAAAACACATGTAAGGACAGGATTTGCCCTCTGCAGCTATGGGGAATGGTGGAAATCTAGAGAGAAGATCAAAGCTAATGCTGCTGTAACAGCAGGGGTATCAAGCTTACAATGTGCACCAATTTGAAGAGAGAGCCAAGCCTTTAATTTTTAAGAGTAATGCCCTCGAACACTGATTTCCCAGTTGGAAAAATCCTGGAAAACTAGTTTCTCATTACTGGATTTGATTACTTAATCAAATGGTTTCTTGTCAGACTTTCGGACTCATGTATTAAACTTTGATTTTGCTGAAGGAAAGATAGTAGAAAGAGGAAAGGTAGAAGGAAAGGGAAGTCATGTACCCAAGATAGCATATTGATTTTTCAGTATGCCTTTAATCATTAGCCAGGTTAATCTGGGTCTACTAAATGGAATTTCTGGCCCTGTTGTCAAGCATTTCAGCCACTTAAATACAGAACTTCATAAGAAGCCATGTTACCTCCTGCACCTTTAAATGAGCTGCCATCTTTATTTTTAAACACTTTTCTCTTTTACTTTTCAACAGGCAGATCTGAAATGTCAGCTGGGAGATGCAGGATACATAGTGTTTGGAGTGATCCTTTTCATCTGGGAGCTCTTGCCTACTTCCTTGGTTGTGTATTTCTTCCGTGTCCGAAACCCTACAAAAGATCTAGTAAGTGGAATTTGTTAGGATATTTTTTAGTGTAATATCCAGACAGGTCTGCAGTGCTCAGCTTCTGAAGGAGCTTTTGCTCTTTACATTCCTATTTCTCTTTTTCAAACTGTTCTTGACAGAATAAAAGGAACACAAACATCCCACTTCTTTATGCTAACTCCTCATGAAAGAAACTCATCACATTTATCCAGAAGGAAGGCAAAGTGTTTCTCAGGCGGTTTACCTTAAAAATCAGGAACCTTCTTAAATTTAGGGACATCTTTCCTTCGAGTTTCTACAGCACTTTACTGGAGCCAGCGGAAAAGGAGTTTGTTATCCAAACTCGGGATGTTTCATCACATAGCAGTGAAAATGGTTGTGTGCTAACTGTTCAGTGGTATATACGAAATAACAGATGGAATTCTTTCAGCCTTGTACCCATGGACTTGTTTCTAAGTCAAAGATCAGTGGCCATAATAAGCACTTGCTGACATGTTTGTTACTTCAGCAGAGCAGAAATTAGGGTGTGAGTTATGAGCATAATTCCCTGTAAGTATCCTTAATATCTAGGTAGTAAATAGATGGACTAGCGTCTTTTTATAGCTGCAGGCAACATCTCTGGGTTAGCATAGGACATGCTAGTTGACAGTCACCTGGGGAATACCAGCCCTGCACTAGGATTATTGAGGAAACACCTCTGTTTCTGTAGGACAAACCAAACCAAAGCTAATAGTCCTCAAAAAAAGATGTAAATGGTAAACACAAAAGTAAGAAAAGCAGATAATAGAATAATTTTTTAAACAAGGTGGTGCTTTTTTTTCTCATATGAACATTTCAGAGACAATGATAAAACCAAGCTGAACAAGGAAGTAATACCTGGCATTGCACTAAGAAACCTCATGGTCTCCAGCGTCCATCACCAGAAATACCTCAGCTTCTCTTCTGCTGAGGGGTTAGCCAGGACAACTGC
Source organism: Grallaria varia (assembly GCA_013396735.1). Taxonomy (NCBI): domain Eukaryota; kingdom Metazoa; phylum Chordata; class Aves; order Passeriformes; family Formicariidae; genus Grallaria; species Grallaria varia. Next base: position 837,818 of record VWZG01010605.1, read on the forward strand.
AAAGACAAGAAATGTTTTAAAGTACAGTCCAGTGGGGCTGCTCATCTAAAAGCTGACCACAGAGGGATCTCATTTTATTTAGTAAGGCTAGACCTGGTGGACAAGTTTGGATAGTGTGTGGGAGGTTCACAAGAGTGTGAAAATAAGGGACGTGGTCTAATCGCTCCTTTCAAAAAGCTGATCTCATGAAGACTTGGAATCCTACTCAAACGAGAGCTCAAATGGAGTCAAACAGTAGCACACTCTCACCAGTCAAAGAGCACTGCAGTAACACATATAACATTATATGTTTGCATTGCGATTTGCAGAAAGCCTTAAATCTCCAACTTTATATAGACACAGTTCAGAGGAGCCAGTCAGTAATACGGGCTCTTTTATGTGTGCCTTTTTTAGGATAGACATTATGGGCCCATATATTTTTTCCTATTTACATATGATGATATTAAGAGGAAAACCAGAAACAGTGTTAGAACGAAACAAAAAAACAAAGACTGAAGCAAGGGAAAACTGAACTTCAGTGCGAGGATGCCACAAGAGGGAGACCAAGAGCCGCAGGACTTTAGGTCAATGCGTTCAGGAGGCTGTTAGAGCAGTGACGTGTAAGGAGTTGAAAATACTTAGCCGGAAAGAATGGTGTCAGAATTAAAACAAACCCTCCTCTAGTTAAAAAAAAAAAAAATAAAAAATTAACAACAACTTCGACTTAGTAAAAATCAAAAATATTCTTTATTTTTAATAAGGAGCAATCCCAAGAAACAGTTGTTCTCTGGTTTTATGTTTCATTCAGAACTTCAGAAACAAAAAGTTTGAGCAGAGGCATCCTGCACTCAGCATTGCTCAAATGTGAAGCTCCTTTCCACAGACGATTATAGCCTGGAAAGAGCTGGCTGGCAGCTTTGGTGCTGGCACAGGGTCACTGCAGCGTATGGCCCCTTGCCTTGCCATACCTTCAGTGGGGCAAATGTAGGAAATGGGGACACGACAGAGATGCACCTATTTTTACTTCATCTTTGTCAGAGTTATTTAACATATAAAACAAAGGGGGTGATTAAACTGCTCTCCGCTTTAAGACCAGGGAGATGTCATCCTGGTTTATCCACAGGTGCAGGGAACTTTGTTCCCTGGGGTTGGAAGCAGTGGATGAGGCTTAGCTGGGTCCTAAATGTCCCTCTGCACTGTTTCCAGAATGAAACTGACCTTTGGAATCTTGTATGTTTTCTGTTTCCATAGGGAAATAAAAGGAAAATGCTTTGTAAATCAAGGAGTTACATGTACTTCTCTGTTTTATTAAAGGACCTGACCTTGGGATTTCAGCCTCACAGCACTATAGGGTAGATACCAAAATTGCTCAGTGAGATCCTAAGGGCCTTTTCAGGCATGGTTTCACCAACCAGTGTGCCAAGCTTCAACATGATCAGTCCCTGAGGCAAGGGAGGTAAGGCACCAGAAGAGAGTGTGACCAATGTGGGAGATAAAATCAAATCTCTTTAGGTGTTTCATATCCTTCAGCTTCTCAGTTGCTCCCCTACTGCTCACTTCAAGTCAGCTGGCTAAAAGCACAGAGTGTCCAGGATGGACAGGAATTCAGCAGACAGGTTAATAGCAGACCGGAGGGTGGTTTCAGAAATGAGTCACGTGCTAGCTAAGAAATAATAATAGCTAAGGATAAGGAATAGCTGTTGAGATCTATAGACTATCACTATGCTGATAGAGACAAACAGGGAACGCAAAATTATTTCTGTTGCCTACAGCAAATGTAAAATTGCCTTTTCTTATTTTGGAAACCAGGAGGTAAGTCTGCAGTATCTTCTTTTAGACGTCAGGCACCAAGAAGTTTATCTATCTGATGCTAGTCCTGACTGAGGTTTCCCTTCCCTCAGGCCAGTGCAGGAATGGTCCCAAGCCATGGCTTCAGTCCCAGATCTTACTTCTTTGACAATCCTCGCAGATACGACAGCGATGATGATCTGGCGTGGAACATTGCGCCACAGGGGGCACAGGGCAGGTGAGACACGACCACTTGCTTCCCAAAACAGAAACTGGAGGAGGAACAACGCTGACACACCGCAAAACATTGATGTAAATTTTCTAGCTGCCATTGTTGCACAAATCCCAGGGAAGGGTGAGAGGAAGCAAATGGGGAATCTGAAGTGGAAAGGTAGCTCTGAGTGACTAAGGGCCCAACAGAGACTACAGAGACACAAGAATGAAAATTGTTATGTATCTTAAGAATTGTAGCAGCACACTGTGCTTGAAAAAATGCAGGTCAGATCTTTGGGTTGGATATTTCACCCTCTGTTTCTTCCAAGAGTGGCTTAAGAAGAGCCATCTACTCATTCAAGTTTGTGAGCAACTCAACCCGGAAAAATAGCTGTCTCCCTGCTCAGGGAGAGCAGGGAAGAGCTGGACAGCGCAGGCAGCAGCTTGTGATGGTGGCAGTGAGAAGCCCCTCCTTAGGTTGCCCTGTAACACGGCTAAATGTCTTGAGGGTTACCTGAAATGAAGGGAGCATTTGCTTTCCCATGTGCTGAAACCTTAGGAAAATCCACCTAACTCCTGAAATCCCACACAGACCAGAACTGGCACAAAAATTCGATTTTCTCTGCACTGCTGGGAGCTTTAGGTAAAGATTCCTGCCCAGGAAGGAGCAGTTCACACCAACAAGGGTAACACCCAATTGACAGAAGGAAAGGCACTGCCAGGACTCTATCCTGCCCTGAAAGGAGGTTCAGTCACGTGTTGCTCATTTGCTGTTCTTGTATCTACACTCTGCTAGGAGTGTAGATCAGCGTAATAACTCTGTAAAATACCAGCTAACTTGCCAACCATAGTTAACATACCCAGATCTAGTTCTTGTCATTCATTTTGCTAAGACTGTGTAGACACTGTCTCTGAACCCAGACCAGGGTTCAGTAAAGCTAAATACTCACTACTTAGAGTCATCAACCACCCTACCCCTGCATTCATTAGTTTCTCACATAGTAACTAAGCCCACAGAGCATGCTGTGGGTGGTGCGTGCCAACCTGGTATCCAGCCTACAGCCAGAGGCAGCCTCCCTTCCACACAGAGCCTTCAAGGAACCAGCCATACTGGTAACATGCACAGGTCCCACTGGGAACCAAACCAGTCACATGCATTGTCTCACACTGCTCGTGGGAGAAACATCAGCATGCCAGAGCTGCTAACCACATCCCAGTGCCTTGGACATGGAATGTTTAGGTCTCTCACAGTGCCAGGACTTGGCAGGGATGAGCAGCGCCACTTCTGGGATTTTCAGGCATTTTCTGGAACAGTGAATCAGAAAAGGAGGGTCTTTAGGGAACTAGGAGACTCAGGAAACAGACACTAAGTTGAGAACACTTGGGACAAAATAATAAACAGACCAGAAAAATAAACAGCTGCCTGGACCCTTGGTTGGGGGTTTATTTTTCCACTTAAGCATGAGAACCTCCTCTACGTGACTTGCATTTTTCCCACATTCACTACCCAGATATCTAGAGAACCAACCTGCCAGGTGCTAATTCTTCTGTTTTCTTTCTAAGCTTCTCTCCAGACTACTATGACTGGAGCCACCAGAACAACAGCTTCATGGCTTACATAGGATCCCTCCAACAAGATCCAGCACTGGACACAGACCGGCCAAGCCCTATATAATGTCAATCAACTACAGCATTCCAGGACATTCTGATATTAAAACAAATATCTGAAGAACAAAGCTTAGCAACTTTTCATCACCTTTTGGTTTTCAGAAGTGTTCCTGTGCACAGATAAATGAAGAACCTTGCCACGAGCTTTCCATAGTTCAAGGAGAAGTATAAGCTAATGATTTAAACTTCAAAGACTGTTCCAATTAATACCTTGTTCTAAGCCATGGTGGTTTTGGCTTTGAAGAGTTGTTAGAGAGTATAATTTAATCACTTTTATGCTCATTTTAAAAGAGCAGATTTCATGAAGTGAAATGGCTTAATTATTTTCTAAGTATTTTTATTTTTACACTGTGTATTAGGCTAGAATTACATGATTACGACAAATATACTGTCAACACATGAATGGGTTTTTCAAATGCATGACAGTTGCAATTCTTACATTCACATAAAAACCTGTAAGGAAAAAGATATCAACCCAATTAAATTCTGTCTTTTCAAGTTATCACTACATTCTCAGAGCACAATTTACTCCTTGGATATCACTTCTTACTCAGGGTGACATGATAGTTGGAGGCTAAAAGTCATCTGTATGCTGCTTTCTTCTAAGAGAATAATAAAAAATTGTATCTTTGTAGCACTTGTAGGGAGAGTTTCCAGATAGTAAAGATGGGCATGTGCTCTGACTGGAGCATTGTGAACTGCAAAACAGGCTTTCTGAAAAGGTTTGTGTTTGAAAAAGTTAAGTGATCATTTCCATGAACCAGAGCTAGGTATATTATACAAAAGAATAAGTCAAATACCTAGCCAGGGAGAAGGATACATAGAACAGTATGTACTTGCTTATTTATTTATTAAGAACCTGGGAAGTGCAGTCTGGGAATAGAACAAGAGCCAGGAGTATACAAAGCAGAAGAATCTCAAGTGTGCCTTTCTACATAATGAGCAAAAGATCAGCAAAGCTGTGCTTCAGCCTTGTAGCTTTAGGGATAAATATAGTGGGTTGTGGTGGAATGGTGGATAAATACTATTCCAGGATGCAAAAGTCACACAGAGCAAGCCTAAAGTAATTAATACTAATCTAGGGCAAACAGGAACCCTGACTCTACTTCAGGTCTTTCTATTGTGCCCAGTGCTTGATGGTGAAGAACTCTGCATCCCCAATATCTCTACGTGAAACAAACACTAACTCAATTCACACATCCCTTGAGAAAATGTACTACTTCTAGTGATCTTTACTTCTATAAAAGTAGTTAATTTTGAGGTGTACTAGAGCATGCCCAAATAAGGGACAGGCTTTGTATTTTCCTCATGCTCAACTCCAGGAAGTCCAAGTATTCAAGAAATCTTGTGAACATTTCACTGAAAATCGACAAGGAGAAAAGAAAGAAGGAAGGGAGGGGGAGTAGATCTGATCACATCTGCTTGAAAGCCAAAAGCACAGTTGTGCCACACTCACACATCGAATCTTCCACAGGATCTTTTGGCTTTGTGGTCTTTATGTTGAAGTGAAAGCATAAGCCTTGTCTCCTGCAGAAGTAAACTTTGCCCTCCCAAAGCTTCCATTGCCTTCTTCACAAAGCCAATTAAACTATCAGAAGTTAAAAAAGGTGCCACAGGGTTGTGAGAACAGAAATTTTATTAAATGCTTTGGAGTTCTACAATCATATTCATACAAAACTGCCTGAAGACCCAGTGCAAGAGAAGTTGCAGGAATTACATTTTCTTCACAGTACCTATCGCTGCACAACAAAAACTTAATTAAGAGAATCCTGTACTTAAAACAAGCTTAATCCCTATGCCACAGTATGCATGCAAAAAAGTGGAATGACAAGTGACTATAACCAACCATAGTAATGAATTAAATACTCTCAAACACAGAAAATTTAAACAATGTGATAAGGTAAGATTTTAAATTTAAATTAAATCACTATAATTATCATCACCTGTGTAACAGGTACTTCACCACCTGAACTGGGGATGAAATATGCATATAAAATTTTTAGTAAGATAATTTGTTAAAAATGCATACATGGAAGGAAACAGAGCTGCAGAAACACTTTCAGGGAAACAATTTCTACACAGAGGCCCACTGGGTGAACTAACCAAAAAATATTTACAAAATTGATCTTATAAGCTGTTTTAACAAAGGGACAGAACAGACTTCATTTTAAAATTAGCCTTTTTGTCTCTTAAAACAACTGGACTTAAACAGGGGCTAAATCTGGCCATATTCATATAGAAACATGCTGTAATTCTGCCACATGGATTTCTGACGTGCAGACACACACTACAGTGCACTGTAAACAGCAAGAGATACACAGGTTACCCTCACCTTTTGAAAGAAATTGAAGTAAGAATGAAAATCTGCTCATCATCTTAAGTTTAACTTTTTTGTGACATTCATTTAATTGATATAATATCTACCAAGTGTCATTGAAGGGTAAATGAAATGCAAAAAATATATTTTCAAAGGAAACTCCAAAAATTACATTCACAAAAAGAAGTTGTAGCAGAAAATATTTTAATTTGCATCTTGTAGATTCAAACATAGCAAAGATTCAGAAGTGTTTAGATCTCAGTAAGCAGCTCCAACATTGATTTTGATTTTAATAAATATTACATTTTAATAGGGTAGCTAAGTGGAGAAACTGAAGTGATGAATTGCTGATTCCTACATTAAAAACATGAGCATCAAGATTATTTACAACAAATTTCAGGTCATTTCCCAGAAAAGCAAAAACCAAGGTCAAATAAAGGCAACCCAACCATTAAAACACAACCCAAGCAAGTGTGGCACAGTGTATTTCATGCACATATAATGACAGACAGCACAGATCATCAGCCAAAAAGTAGGAAAACACTTTTATTATTCCATCTTACACAGGTCTCTATATTTCATTGTTTTAAATCTATATTCTGACCTTCCTCTTCAGGCACTGAAGAGCAAGTTGTACAGCAACAGTGCCTTACTTTTTACCTATACAGTTTGCACCAAGGTTTTTTTTTTTACCATTTCACACAAGTCTTCTTGACTTGGGAACAATTAAACATTTTTGTCTTTGTCTTCTCACTCCCCCTGGGATTACAATCACTGTGTCATTTGTATAAAGGAATGTACTGTTATTCTGAAGTTAATGACAGACAATGTTGACAAGCTGATCTGCAACAGGAAACTGGAATTTAAAATAGTTTACAGGTTGCGGTCAGTGTAACTAACCTTATTCTTTAGTATAAAAACAGAGGTGTATATCTCTAAAATTTAATTGAATATATAAAGAACTAAGTCATACAACTCACACAGCAAAATTTTATAGGCAGCATAGTCACAGAATGTACATCAAATACAGTTAAAAAAGATGGTGACAGGAAAATTGTTTCAATCAGATTTGTTACCAGAAAAATCTTATGTCTTATCTCTACAATGACAGTAAAGTGAAATGCCTTCCATATTTGATCATTACATAAGATGCACCTTCAAGTGCAACAGAACTTACACACACAGAATTTGCCGTTCACCTGCATTCCTGTGTTGCCATGACACAATGGAAGAGAAGAAAAGCTTCTCATCTCTTTATGTCCTTAACCAACACTATCAACCTTGCCTGCATTGTGCCAATGAGGGAGCAAGAAGCAGGTGCCCAGGATCTGCATACCTGAATCTCTCACATGTCCCATGGGCAAGGACACAATGCTACTTTTCAGTATCTGTAGATTTTAGCCAGGCACAGGTGGAAAAACCCCCCCAAAATATCTAGTTGCATCCCCAGGAAGAGGTTGAAAGTAAGTCACTTTCCCCACAAAGCAAGGGGAAAAAGGAAGAAACATTTCTGAGACTCAGGTCCTTCCTGGGGCAGTGCAGACAATACCATTTTTTTTTTTTAATTAGAAAATCCTGCCTAAAGCTTTAGGCACTGTAATATATAACAATAAAGATTAATCCCAGCTATACAGTATTCCTCACACAAGTGAGTCTACAGGTTCTAGCCCTTGCAGGTCTATCCAAAAGGCAAGGAATTAATGGCCAACTGAAAACTACACTCTTTCAATATATACAATTACTCAAAAGATTTGGATACTCAGGGTTTAACTCCTTTACTAAACACAGCTGTTCACATCTGAGCTAGTTACCTAGATTTCCACTTCAATTTAATGGAGAAAAACAAACTCCAGGGTGCAAGTAAAGACATTAGAAGAGGCTAGGCGAATCCACTTAGAAAGCTCCTGCTCTTCTGCATGAACTAGAAAAAGAAAACCTGTGGTGACTTGCTCAGACACAGCTGCCCACAGGCCAGAGAGGCTACTAGGTAAGAACGCAATGTAACATAGCATTAGCTTTCCCTGACACCATATTCAATTACTATTCCTTAAACAGGAACTTCTGACTGGATACCAGTTCATTGCCAATTCACACAACTATCACCAAAACTGTGTGAGGATGGTCTGATTTTTTTTCCATCCCCTTTTCTTTTAGCTTATCCCCGTTTAACTCACGGGGACTTACTTTCCGGAGGGACGGTATTTTTTACAAAACCAAGCATCAGCAGGATGATCTACTTTATTTCCAGTCAGGTAGAAATTTGAGGCTAGTCTGGAAACAAAGGACAGAGCATATTCCAGCCTTTAGAACATCTCAGCAGTAAAGGAACACATTATGGAAGCCAAGACAGTTACAATCATTATATAAACAGGTCACTCAATATCCAGTAGGGTGAAAAATGATTAAGAGCACTTAATTTTGTGAAGACTTGTTTTTAAAAACAAGAGATGTATCTACACTGTACCAGCACTTCCTACATTCATAACTACTTCATTTTTAAACATGCTGGTTTAAAAGAAATTATTACTTCATTTTAAATTTAAACCAATATTTGAATATTTGGTTGCTACTAATTGCCAAGGCCGTTTCTGAATTCTGCTTTGACACTGGTAAGTTATCACTGACATTTGTGGACAATGATACATGAGTAATTTCTTTTTCTTTGAAAGTAATGTTATTAACATACCCGTTTTTTTTTTTTTTTTTACACTGAATATCCTTTTAAAGAAGATACAGTAAGGGTTTGCATAGATAGAATATGCAGTATTAATGTCAGTATGACTATGAATTTTAAAAAGCATTTTTTTTTAAAAGTGACTACAAAACCAAGTTTTTTTTACACTGACCTTTTAACATAGCATTCAAACACAACTCAAGGAGCAAATTTATTTCCATGGCTCAAAGACCAAATAGACATGAAAGACAGTTTCTGGAAACTGAACTTGTGATTACAATCTAGAAAATAATATGGAGTAAATGCAAATTTGATTGACTGAGGCTTTTCAGATAGCAGCACTCCACTATCTCCCCCTGCCCTGACCCACATCCTCAAGTAAATGCAGGTAGCTAAGGGGCTGCAGAAGAGTCACTTCCAACTGTGCTGCATCACAGACAAGGTAGTAATTTTACATAAGAAATTCTGAAAAGCACAACACAAGGGGGGAAAAAATGTTGATCTCAGCACAACGCAAAGGAGCTCAGTATGAAATAAAATTTTCTGCTCAGTAGATTTGCTATTTTTAAGTAAGTTTCGTTATTACAGTAGGAAGGGAGACCGCAGCAAGAACCTTATTTCCCTTTTATAGTTTGCTTGTTGTTGTTGTGTTTGTTCTGGTTCTTCCCCCCACCTCCCCACCCCGCTTCTTTTTGACAGTCAGAACTCCAGAACTAACATACCAGATCCTCAGAATATACCGAAGCTCAATAACAGGAGACAAGAAGTGACTCCCCTCTCTCAGGACAGGCCAAGTCAGGGTGAAAGTGTGTATGTTTTCATATAAAGAAGCGGTCTCAGAAGGACAAGGAAATAAGAAAATTTGTGAGGTTTCAGTACAACAGAACTGTGAGCAGAAAACTTAAAAATAAACAGATCAGCATAATTTACACATTTAAAAACTATATATTTCATTCATAAATATATTTTCTAATTAATAACCATTCCTAGTTTGAACATAAATATTCAAGTTGGTATTTGATTTTATTTTTTATCAGTTCATGTGAGTCCTGTAAGGATCAGTTCCTTCTGCTCAATGCAGTCATGTAAATGATCTTCACTAATGGGTTGTGTAAAGGCCTTCATTACCTTGTTTTTTGTAATAGAACTTTAAAATTCTGTAACTCTTTTATACTTGTGGAAAGCCTGTAAAACAAAAACCATCTAAGTGTCAAGTCAGAAGTGAAAGAGAAGTACAAATCATCACAATCTTAGGGACTTTTCCTTTGTTTTTTTTCAAACATAATTCTGTTCCAAAGATTAACACACTTAAGATACACTTTCTCTTGAATGATCTACTATCTGACTCTCCATTTCATATTTACATAATACATTACAGGGATTAAAGTTTATATATCTATGTTTAACTGTCCCAGCTTCATTAAACATCTAAAAATCCCTAACCAGAGGTAATAAAGTTTATTACTTTCTTTTATCAGATTGTTTAAATAGCTTATTTAAACAGGAACAGATTGTTATATTAAAGATCTGAAGAACTAACATGACAAACAAAGCAAGCATCTTTTAAAGCCCTTAAAATGTTTAATCATTTGAATGCAGTAAATTTAAAAAAAAAATAATCAAAAAATTAATCAAATCTGTGTAAGAGACTAGAAACCACCTTCCACAAGATGAGATTTATGAGATTTGAGATGGAGAGGTGAATTAGATCCAAATATAGAACGATGATGAAGGCTAATAATAAACACTCCCCATACGCAGTTTGAAGGCATTACACTTATCAATATCACTAATGGTAATTCAGCCTTCAAAAAGCTACAGCCACATGTACAATACCATCTTTCCACAGAGCCTGAGCACTGATACTGAAGTTTTATGTTTTTCTCCCATACAAATAACACCTTACCTTCCAAAGGCATTTACAAGAGCAACTATTTCTTGTCGTGTGAGTTGAAAACCTTTTGATGGGCTATTCTCAGGAAGGCTCTGTATTTCTTTCTCAGAAAACAAGATCTTCAGAGCAGTTCCTAAGCCTTGAGTCTACAAAAAAAGTCCAGTGTTTTCATATCAGTAAAATCACTCCTTCAAAACACTGGGAAAACCATAAAAAATTTCCAAAATTACTAATCCAGGCAAACTGTAGTACCAATTCTTACATACCCCCCAACACGAATAACAGCACACAAACCATAACACTAATGCAAATGCATGCCACCAACTGTGGACAGGTTCAGCTTCTTATTTAAGAACATCCATTTCCTCTGGTAACTTGCTCTTCAACCCTTCTGTTTTTAACCTCTTCTCTTTTCTTCTTGGCCATGCATATGAAAACATACCCACTACAACACTTTCAGTTCCCTCCTGCCCCTTACCTTACAAATGCCCCACTGCTGCAGGAACACATCTCCCGTTTTGCTCTTCCCACCCCCACCTCAAAGTCAAACTAAGTTTTCTTATGAGGTATCGCAACATGATTACTTTTACCACCTCCCATCCCAGTGGCAGACATTGCAGTTTCACTTGCAGCCTCTATTTTCTACACAGAAATAGAACAGAAGCAGTTTTTCTTATTTTTACTTTTAATTTGGCTACAGAGACAACCACTGGATTTTGACAAAGTGGTTAAAACTGGCTGCAAGGGAACTTTATAGGTCAGGAAATCTGGCCCTATTTCATTGTCAGAGAGAAGGAAAAAATAATAGATTAGAAGCATATGTCAGGGTAAGCAGAACTCTGGAAATTCAGCAGAGACCACCGAATTTTTCATGCTAGGAACTTCTCTGAAAACTTCTGACAAGTTCAATTCAATACAGCGGTAGAGTACAGCAGGAACTTCAAAATAACTATTCTCAGTCTGGACTTAACATTAGTCTTGAGACTTAAAATATTGTTCTCAGTGAAATAAAAATAGTAAGTGTCCAGAAAATGAAACTGTTTTTCAACTTTCAGCTTTACTGTGCACCTTTGCATTCATTTGCTGCCTTCTGCATAAACTGTGAAAATCTGAATTACTTCTCTTATGCCTCAGTTTGTGGTGTTAAATATCACTCTGGATTTTCTATCAAGTAAGCGCTGTATTTACAGGAAGGTTTCCCCATAAGTGATCCTACAAGGCTCATGTGACCACTGAATACAGTAAAATATTGACCTCCAGTAGAAACTCATGAAGCATCTATTTTAAATGTATCTCTTAGCATAACACAAACTCTACCTTTTATTAAACTAAACAGCTATTGACTAAATGAAACACACATTTTTTAACTTTTTTTCAAATTGTTTAAGTGAGCTGGACATATGTTTATTTTTAATGCACAGGTAAGCATATCAAGGAGCAACCGTGTCCAGAAAGTGTGAATGCTAAGGCAAGAGGCATCCTGCCAAGCTGAAAGAGATGATTATCCTGGAACCGGCCCTTGCCATGCACACATACACACCAAATAAACTGTACCTGCAGCTTGCCCCACAGCCTGCACTTGTCACATCCAACGCAGTCCATGATGCGGGATATGTTCTTGAAATGCAATCTGAATTCTTCCTATCATTTGAAAACAAAATAAAAAAGGTTAATGTACCTCTTAGCTTTAAAAAAAGAGAGGGTTAACAAATCTAGTACTATTAGAATATCAATTATCTCTTGACAAAACTGAATAAAACCATAGCCTTATGTAGTCAGGCCATAACAAAGGTCCCCATAAACCCAGAATCTTGTTTCCAAGCCACTTCTAACAGTTAATTTCTCCAAAAAAACATCCCCCAAAAACACTGGACATGCAAGGTAACACTTGGTAGAAAGTCAGTGTATGGAATCCAAATTTCTGAAAGTTTTCTGAGTTAGAAGTACTGTATCTGTGTCCCTGCCAATTTTTATTTGCATTACTCAAATCCCTTTTGAAAGAACCTACCTTTCTGACAAACACACAAACAAGCTACAGTTCACAAAAGATACTTCCTGTTCAAAGCTATGGGTTTGCAGCTTCAGTCAGAATGGTAGCAAGCACAGCACAGAACTAATTAAGCTGATCTCAAATTTTTAAGGTGCAAAAACCACTAGCCAGTGCTTTATCAGCCCAGCACTTTTCTAATAGCATTCTTTGTAATGCTGATGAGGTTCCATACAGCTACAGAAATAAGTATTAAAAGTGTCAATAACTATTAAAACAGACCTTTATTACTGAACCACACTCCAACTGTGGAATTGTAATGTATATCAATCTGAACAGTAGCACACTAACACTGGAAGATGCTGGGCAGTTACAGCACTCACATCAGGTTCCCATGTCTAGGAACTATGCTTTTCCAATGTAAAGTATAATATTGTATTACATGATACTATACTGTATAATATATGGCATCATTTTTTAAAGCAAACGTGACTGGGTTGGGTTATTTTTTTTCCAGACGCTTATGTGACAGACATTCTATTTAAAAATAAACACCACTGCATCTACTGGTAATACTAATTCAACTTATTTGGCCCACCACAGTCCTGATGACAGACTCAAGGCATAAAGCCAGAGATTTCAGTCTGCTTGGATCAGGACAGCACCTTACTATAAAGCAGACTAAAAGGCCTCAGATGCAACTCTAAGTTTTTATCCCTGTCTTTTTAACTCCCAGCAGTATGCTTCTGGTAGGTAAAAGGGTTTTCCAAAATAGGACAATACCAAAATGGATATTTGAGATGTAATTCAGAAAACTAGTTTTACCTTTAATGACTTGGCTCCTTTTTTATCTCCAGCAAACATGGACTTTTCATCAAAGTGCATACGGAAGGACCTAATAAAGACCAAATGCAGTCAAAAATGAATGCTGGCATAAACTACAATGTTCAATTAATCTTGGTGAGCAGCTGATGCTCTCAGCGTAAAACACTTTTCACAGTTCCTAGTCTTCAAAGATCAGCCTTTAAACAATAAAACTGATTGCACTGAGTAATTTTTAATCACTAACTTGAAATCTGCTATTCACAGATTTGTTCTAATATACACTGAAATTGGCTTAATATTTGCCTCCCAATTGATTGTTGTCTGACCCCATAGCAAATACCCAGCAAGACTATGATTAGGGACAGCAATGAAGCCACACATTACCAATCACAAAATGCAGCAAACAGGAGAGCAAAGGAACTGAACTTACGAACTTCTACAGAGTAAACAAAGGGGAGAAGGGATGGCTAAACCACCAGAGGTTAAGTCTATGATAAAACCTGGATTACTCAGTGGATCATTAAAAGATGGTATGTACTGCTTTCGTTTCCAAAATCATGTGCATCTTATATTGAACGATCAGAATGAGCAACATACAGGCAGCAGCAGTAGGGTGTTGTGGGGGTTGCGGTTTTTTTATATTTGTTGTAATGTTTTTAAAGATTGATATATTCAAACCTCAAAAATATTAATTTCTCCTGTGAAACATACAAATTCATCTTGATCTCTCCCATTACTTAATTTTATTTCTTCATTCCACTGATTCTTGTCCTGTCCTATCCTGTCAAGGAGTCACCTATTCTCATTTCGGAATATAACAGAATTTCAAACTATTGGTAAAAAAAATTAAAAAAAAATCCTATCCTATGCCTTACTTTGTATCCCTGAAGATATCGAGTAAGAGAGCTTTAGATTCAGCATCCTCATGGCCATTTCCGGTGTAAAGGTCAACAACAGAGCGCTCAAAGTACGGGGCAACCTTTGACAAAGCACGCAGCTCAATCAAATACAAGAAATACAAGTTTTTGAGCCTCCTTGGTCCTTCTCCCTTCGTTTCCATAGGGTCAAAACGGCGAGTGAACTCTTTCACATTTGGTCCCCAGCGAGGCTTCCCCCAGGTTTCTACACACAGGGGGAAAAAAAAAAGTGTGGGGGGGGTAAAAGATAGATATTTGGAAAAAGAAAGCACCAAAAACTTTCAGAAAAAAACAACACAGTACAGATACTACAGTAAATTCAGCAATTTTTCCTAGCTTTACCTTCAAGAAGATAATTTGCACACAGATGCAAGTTGATGCTAGCATGAAGTCCAGAAATTAGTTTATAAAACACTCTTTTCTCAAGGCAAAGACCTGTCCAGGAAAAAAGACACAGATCACATACTAAATACTTTATTAAAGTATACTAAATAATTTATTAAAATGAATATACCTTGACATTTTAGCAACGCAAGTCTGTATTGTTAACTTTCAAGAGCTACAGTTACAGCACTCAGGCATTGTTAATAAGCCCTTATACCCCATCACAGGAAAAGTTTACCTCCTATTTCTTATATAAAGCAATACTAAGAATGAAGTTTGATATTTCTTGCTTGGTATTTTAGCATTCTAGTAAACACAGTCAAATAAGTATCTGGTCAATTGGTACAGATAAGTTGCCACACAAAAGTAAGATGCTTACATTGTCTAAGCAATAAATTTGAAATAATGAATTTTGACAGTATGGAAATCAAACATACCCACCTTAATTACAATTAGAGCTACAACTGAGTTAGAGGAGTGGCCTTAAGGAAAAACATCAAAAGCCTCAGAAAACCTTACAGCATTGGAAAACAGTAAAAATACTTCTTCACAGCTCTACTGTAAGTTCACCGAAGATTTAAACGCATAGAACAAGACCTTGGAAAACATGACTTTGAATACAGACTTCTACAATGTAAACACAAATACAGTGCTTGCATTGAGTAGTCAAAATACAATTTATGTGCAGAAATTACTTATAATTCCACTTAGAACTGAAGATAGAGACTACACCTGAAATTTAAGTTCGTTCCTTTCTCAAAGATACATTTGGGTGACTTCCCCCGTCACTCCAATCTCAGAAGCAGAAAGATGATGGTGAGGCCTATCTCTAAGCCAGAGATGTATCCTCATTTGCAGACATCACATTTTTAAAGGCATGTGAACTTGGATGCTTTCCTACAATAGCACCAGCTAAGAGACTTCCAACTAGACAAGTAAAGCCTTATGAAAGGTGGAATGAACTAATTTTAAAATTAAGTACATTTAACTCAATTTTCTGCACACCTCCAAAACGCGATTTTGCTGCTACTACTGCCATAATTTCCTTTTAAACATGAATAAAAAGAAATTGCTTTGCTTTCTGAACACACATTATACTCACATTAGATACACACAGTATACTTATGTTAGATTCTGTAGTGGGAAAAGAACCATCAAAATCTCTAATGTTCTTTAAAGCTCTTTCCAAATAATAACGCTTACCAATATTACTACTAATAATGTCCCTACTTAAATGCCTAAAATAACCAGAAAACTCAAAGTAACTGGTACTGAACTCCCCCTTTATAAAAGATAAAGCACTTCAATGGTATACTCCTTGAACCTTTAAGTGAATGAGAAGATTTCCAAAGACCCTCAAGAAAAGAAATATTCTTCAAATGACACTCTGAAGTTACTGAAGCTAAAATTTACTAAAAAGCCTGCTATGGAAAATAAGAAGATGAAAAAAATGGTACAGTATTTCTCCTAGTGAATTTAACATTATATTAACCCATCCAAGAGCTTTTACCTTCTAGCCATGTGTAGAAAGATTCTCCTGTAAATACAAAGTACATAGTTAAATGCAGAGTATTCATTTTCAACATTACAGCATCTTTATATCACTATGCATACTAACATTAGCTGCCATCCTGACAAAGCTGAGTAATTTAGCTATTAAAATGAGAATACACACTGAAGTGGCTGAACTTTAAGGTTAAGGTCAGAACGGGAGAAATGAGCATGACTAAGCTACTGGTGAAGGCATTCAGCAGTGTATGGAAGAAAAGGTCTGATTATATGCACTAGTGGTGAAAGACGTGACAGCAGAGTGTAATTATATCTGACAGCCTTTACCTTGACTGCTGCTGTCTGCAGGTTTCCTTTAGACTTAGATGTTTTTGTCTGAGAGCTCTCAGTTGACCAAAAAAAACTTAGAGTCTGTCACTGTAGACAGACCAAATGCTTTCTCCCCACTTTCTTCCCAAAATCAAGGACATTCAAGAAAGTACAGAAAAAACCTGTCCTTTTTTCTTTTAAGGCATCTGACATCAGTGCCAGTGGGTTTCTAAGAAGCTAGTAATATCACAATACATACTCTATTACAAAGATAAGAACCAACAACAGAACTGGGTTTTGCTCTTATCCACTCCTTCCTACCACTCCAAATGAAAGAATGATCCCAATAAAAAACATTTACTGATCAATAACCTGCATAAAAACAAGACTTTTTTGCTCAGAAGTCCAAAACCCTCTAACACTTCATTTCTGCAGGTCAAGCAAAATAAGGTGACTTACCATCATCTCCTCCTTAGGTGGGGGAGGGAGGGAAAAAAAAAAAAAGAGAAATCCATAAGCATTAGAAAGATAATTATCACAGTAAAGCAGTAATGAACTACAGACTTCACTGGAAAAGCACAAGAAACCTTATTTAATCTACAAAAAATAGGCTGCTTTCCATCCTTCCATTCCTCTTCTCAAGACCATGTGAGACTTCACACATTTATTATAATGAAAGCCACTAAGCAATTGAAATCTTTGTAGCAGCTGAATTACATATTCTTGAAAGCTATGTTTTAGGTTCAGAAAGATGGTTAGGAAGTAATTTTCTTCTGTTTGCATTGTTTCATCTGACCAGTGTTCTGCAATTCTGATCCCTGCATTAAACTGTTTGTACAGTTCTTTCATTTGTGTATACTAGCAATATATCAGCTTTTAGTGATTATGAATACTGAGACTTGATTTTCTAATGGATGGTCCATGTTTTTTAACTTAATCTATTGCTAATAGTTGACTTCTAAGGAAAATGAGGCACACTGACAGGGGAAAGTTGATTCACTTGGAATACCAGGTTATAGTTTTCAATTTAAATTTGAAAACTTAAACCCCTAGTCATTAGCGTATTTTTCTTAAACACTCTTGCATATAATCAAGTCTTCCTAAGTGTCCTCTCCTCCTTTAAACAATGCAATTATTTGTACACTTAAATACACTTATGGATGAAAAATGTACACCTACATTACACAAGAGTAAGTGTGCGCTAAAGCGATTAAATACTTTAGGAAAAAACAAACAGGGTAAGAATACAAGAGTGCATCCAAATTGGAAAATTAGTGTGACACTAACCAGTTTTGAGACTAGCACTATAGTTTCCACATCAGCTGCCCTGACATTAATAAGCCTATAAATGCGTAAGAACGTATGTAATCAAATACCACAAGCCTTAGTCTAAATATAGAAAATGTACAGCTACTTCTACAGGAGAAATTAAAAAAGCAGAACGCACACCTACAGACTGAAGATTGGTATTTTTATCACTTGTACTGCAATAGTCATTATGTCCAAAGAAACGCATTAGAAAATACAACAGGCAACACCCACCCCTACTAGGTGCCAGTGGATTTAAAGGACGATAGACAGATCGAGGCCTAGAAAATAAGTCAGAAAACACAAATATCAGTTTTAAGCTAAACTGAGGTGCAAGTATAAGAAACAGGTTTCCTCTCCCTCCCAATTACTTAAAGCAGTTTTCTTCATAGATGCTGTTCCATACTCTCCAAGCAGAAGGCCCCTTGTATCCAGTGTAGCGTTCTGGGTTCAGCAGCAAATCCACGTACTGCGCATCTGGAGATCTCTCATCTAAATAGGAAAACTTTTGTTACATATGCTAACTGATCAATTAAAACAGATTTAATTCAAGTAGTCATACAAAACTAAATATAAATAAGAGGTCTCATAATACTATTCTGTCTTCCAGTTGGATTATAAACACCTTGTACACAAAAGCACAGCAATATACATGCTAAATACAAAGCTCCAAAGTATATAATTTACTCCAAAGTCTCCTCTGTGCCCCTATTATTTTCTACAGTATCTGATCATCATCTATGTGGTTTCTCCAAGTCCACCATAAATACCTGACACAAAATGCGTTCTCTCACCCTATGCTAAGATATAATCAGTGTTCTGTTTTGAATGGGCTTCAAAATCAGGGTTTATTTGGCAGTATTTGGTTGAGAGGGTTGCTTTTTTGAAACGGGTATACTTCATACAGGGGATTTTTAGTAAAGACAGGGTCAAAGCAGTACATCTTGCAGTTGGAACATGCTGTATATTTATTACCTAAATCCATTATTTCCTCAAATACCCTTGTATACTGGGTCTGAATCACATTGCTTAACCGAACAAACTTTCAGCATATTGTAGAATGCTGTTAGTTATAGCAAGAAGCACATTATTTAAGCAGCATTTTGACAAACTATACTCTCATCTCTGAAGCTCACTACAAATTCAGGCAATGTATCAAAAAAATGATGAAACAGTACTCTTTCCACTTAAAAACTCTGTAGAAACAGAAATCTACATTTTGAGATACAATCAGTAAAAAGCAGGAAGAATTCCTCTCTCTTTGAAATTCTACATCAAGAGCAATTCATGCTTAAATAAACCCCACATACAATAGAAGCCAATAGTCCAGAGATTTATTCACAGGAACAGGCTGAGAAGTGCCACGTAGTATTTCCTCAGATATCAAAAAAAAGCCACTGAAACAGAGAGTGAAACTGCCCTAAAGTGATGATTCTGCATAAGCAGTTAAGCATCACTTCATTAGCAGCAGCAAAACCAGAAGCGATAGATACAAGATGCACAACAACAACATGAATAACAGATAAGAGAAAGTCAAATTACAGCTTTATTTATTTGACAGTATGGCTAACCTAAACAGTTCCTACACTTCCTGGTCACTTCAGGTCTCCGCTTTTTCTTCTTGTTATCCACATACAACTGAGTATATGTGCACTATGCAGCCATGCAACAAAGATGGAAAGCTGACCTGGGTTACTAAGTTTCTTTCCACTGGATCAATTTCATTATCTAGTTTATCATTAAGCCAAAACAAAAGATAGTAAAAAGTAAAACTGATTATAGCGTTCTGTGCCACAGGCGAGTTAAGAGCTCTTTCACCACCGGGAAGAGGGCAAAGGTTTCTACTTCCTCCCCATCACTCCTTGTGGTTATTCCCTCTCACCCTCCCTGCTTCAGCTCACAAACTCACCTGATAAGCCAAGTTCATCACAACAATGTGGGAGATGGCAGGGAGATGTCAACTTACTTTCCTAACTGTTTAAGTAAGCTGAATCAGCTTACCATGCAGAAAGATGCACATCAGAGCCAGTGCAAAAAAAAACCACTGAAAGAACATAGCTGGGGAAAGCATAACCTACTTCAGCAGGGCATGATGGAGCTGAAGTCAGGAACTACTTAAATTAGCATTGCTTCTAAAAGAAATGCTCCTGAACGATACCTTTCCCAGTTGAATACTCTTTAAAAAAACGTACTTGAATATAGTAGAGACAACAGCAGTTTATTGCATGTAGCAGGTCAGATCTACAGTAATGCTCACCAGCTATTACAGAAACAGCTTAAATAGAAAGCATTCACAGATCAGACACAGCAGAAGTGCTGAAAGAGAACTGCATTTGGTAAGCCCACTGCAGCCATGACTTTCTCAGGTGACACCAAACATAAGCCTAAAGGTAGATGAAAACATCTAGCATTATGCCCTAAATATTCCTAACACAGAAAGCTTTCTCAGGTTTTTAATAAAAAAGTCTTTAGCAGTCATACCTCAAAACTTGGTAGTTGTTGTGCTTATCCGAAAAACATTGCTTTGAGCTTTGACCATTACAAGCAAATAAAGACTTAAATATGTGGAACAGAAGGAAGACAATCTAATATCCTAATGTTTTAACAGTAAGAAAGTCCTTACAAATAAGGGTGCAGAGATCATTTGGAAACAGCAAGGCTGGAAAAACAAACTCAGTCCAGGTACAGACAGTAGAATAGCAATAAAATAATGCAGTAGTAAGAAACTCAATCAGCTGCAAGTCATTTGTCTTAAATTTGTGTTAGATATAATTTTTTGTAAGTAGCTTTTAAAAAAATATATATGTGCTAACGTTTTTTTACTTCTATAAAAATCTCCTGTTCACTATACTAACAGGAGGTAACAGTGAACACGCACAGTGTAGGGTACAAAATACTTCCTGTAAAATTGCAAAAATTTGTACTTTGCATGTATAATATGAACGGTCACATTTCCACTTAGAACAAAATTTAAACTTTTTTAAAAATGGTTACTTGCAGAGAAACTATGATCTTTTGTGGGGGTTTTTTAAGAGACATTAAATAAAACAGACACAGTGAAAAAGCTTAAACGTTTTACCGTCAAGTTCACAAAAATGATCCTGTGAATCATCATATCTTGCCCAGTCAATGAAAGCTTCCTTACTTTGGTTACTGAGGGGAGAAAAATACATTTGATTTTAAACTTTTAAATTAACAACATCAATAAGAGCTAATGAAAGAAATACAATCCGCACATAGCAGTTAACTTGGAACTGAATTTTGAGTATCTGAAACTCAAGAATATATGGAGTTTCTGCTTGTTAATTGCCCAGAGATTCAAGCAGGCATCAACTGCAATACTTTCAAAAGTCATCTTCGTGTTGACACAATGATTACACCATCATTATTTGACCAAACTGTGCAGTGGATTCTCTCCCTTCAGTTAAACCTTGGTAAAATGTGTTCATAGAATACATTTTTAACACTTTTCAAAGTACTAATTTAGCGGGAATCATCCTATTTTCATAACCTATACTTTCAATGAAACCTACAATATTTAGCCTTGCTTTTTACTGGGAGACTGGATGTCTAAACCCACCTTCCAAGCTAACTTACTCTATGAATATGATTTCTCTTATGCCATTTAAATAATAATGGTATTCCAGTCACTCGCAATTTCAAAGGTGCACTGTACCAGAGAGAAGTGTTTTGAAGTTCCCATACTCTGAAACACAAGTAGTGCCAAAAGCTTTCTTCTATGCCTATGTGCAGCACAGAACTACTGAAGCCACGCTACTGACAGCAAAACGTAAGCAAAGTTAAGATTAGGAACACTGCTCCAGGGTGCAGTGAAGCACCTTGAAATAATGAAAACAATCTATTTGTTTTATCAAATTAGCACTAGCTCAATTCTACAAACAGAAGCAATTCTACAACAAGATACACTTTAACCTTCTGCCAAATCACAATAGGAGATTTTATACTCTGCATTAGGTGAAGAAATTCTCTGCTAATTACTAGCAGGCAAGATTTGATAATCACAAGGCATACAACAGATAAAGGAAAATAACCCAAAACCATGAGGATGATGCACTCGTAGGTAGAGAACAGAGGTTTTACCTACAAAGCAAAAACTCTTCCTGCACTTGCAGGATCCAGTACCTCCCTCTCACAACTTTAACAGTTCTATCCTACTCTTACAAAGTAGGTCCCTTAGGTCCCCAGGTGCACATTCAATCTCACATTCTTTTGCCCTACAGAAGTGGAACAGAGTTAGTTTCTTACTTCCCCTAAAAAACCTTGGATAAGGGCTCTACCCAGCTTGGTTTAAAACACCACACACCAGGCAGAAGCAGTTGCTTTTTCACGGCACAAGAAAGTTTCAACATCTCTATCCAGTAGAACCACTGAAATTTGTGGCTAAAAGCACCCCACCTCTGCAACAGTGAAGACTTCATTTTTCTATTTTTATTTTTCAAAGGTGGGTAATCTATTACAATGCTAGGTTTTCTAAACGTCGTTGAGCACACCTGGGGCAACACTATCCTGCAGAATTCCTCCCACCCAACCTTGACAGTGCCATGCAATAAACCGAGATAAGGAATTGATCTAAGCCAAAAATAACTTTGCCAAAAACAAAAGTAATTCACAAGCCCCCTGATTTGGTTCACTGAATGATCACAAACAGGCACATCAGTTCAACAGTGGGACATAGCAGGACAAAATCTCTTGATCCAGTACAGTCATCAAGAACAAGGAGTAGGAAAAAAGGCAACTTTAGTTGCAAGTTTCCTCTGACTCCTGATGCCATAAGACACCTCTTAAAGAATATCAAAGTGTACTTTTAACAAAAAAAGTCTACTTAACACCTTTACCTTTAGATGTTCTTGCATCATTTCACATTTATTCTCTAATGGGTTATGGAAAGAATGAAGAACAAAGCATGAATGAAGCACGTTGCCAAAACCAGACAGACAAAATAAAACGTCCCTTACTATTTTTGTACTGTTGATGTAAATTACAGCATACCTTAAGGTACTGTTAACAGCGCCCAGTTTGTTAGCTTGCTCACAGTCTTCCAGTTCTTTGGAATTATTTGCTGCTTTTGAATACTG
Source organism: Grallaria varia (assembly GCA_013396735.1). Classification (NCBI taxonomy): domain Eukaryota; kingdom Metazoa; phylum Chordata; class Aves; order Passeriformes; family Formicariidae; genus Grallaria; species Grallaria varia. Next base: position 860,686 of record VWZG01010605.1, read on the forward strand.
TAAGAAAGGTCATGTTTACTATGCAAATTAATTACTTAAAACCCTCTAAGAACAGGTGTTGTGAGAATTATTTCCAAGTTCAGCAGTGAATTGCCTGGTATCAGAGAAAACCCTCAGATTCCAGAAGTGGTAGGTAATTCAGAACATTTCTTACTTCTATTTTTTTTTCTTCATTTAATGTCATCAGGCTGATTTCATTTTGTGAATTTAAGTACTACAGAAAGGTCAGCTAAAGATGTCAAAATTTTGTTTTGCCTTTTGTTTAAATTAAATGGAGTTATGAAACACCCTAAATGGAGCATTTAAGATACTTATTTACAGTCTTATAAAAGGACCTTGAAAGGCAAGCAGTGTCATGCCTATAAACACATCCTGTATTTTGCAACTATAATCATACCCCAAGTTTCATTGATCATTTCAGTTGGTATATTTATCAGTTTAGGCCATTTTACCCATATCTTTCATTTAGTCCAATTAATTGGCTTGCTTTAGATATGCGCAGTTCCAGCAGAGAGGCTTTTCCAGCTGAACTCAAATTTTACTTATTTTAAAGACATAATTTAAGTATTTAAGCTGAGCTTTATTTCTAAAGTATTCTTTAAAAAGTAATACACTAAAATAGACTTACTTCAGGAACACTTCTAAGGAAAACACTCAAGGAATTAAAGATTAAATTGTGCTATTCTACAATAATATGGTTGCTTTAGCAGGGAATTTAAGTGTCAGCTTAAAGCTAAAAAAAGGCTAAGTTTAAGAACATAAAATGGAGGAACAGTGCTCTCTTAAAAGAAACAAATGCAATTTCCTCTTTTTGTGTTTTTGGATAATAAATTATGAATTTTAAAACCAAGAATAATTAAATTCTGAGGACAGACTTGTGGACAAGATGCCAGGGACAAAGTATACCACCCAATAAGTACCACAATACTTCTCAAAAAAATAAAGGATTTATTTAAAACTGTTCAGGTAAGTAAGATGACTTGCTTTAAAAAAATGCATTTGCCTGAACTAATACAAGGGATAACAGCAGAACCTCCTGAAGACCAAAGTAGTGAAGGAGACTAAAAAAACCCAAATAATTCAAACCTTAATTAAAACCCAACCTTAATAAATATTTACTCTAGAAGGAATTTCTCACTCAATTTTCTTGGATTTGACAAGCATGGGATCTCATTCTTTAGCATCATATGGATGTTAAATAGGAATGGATCTGATCTAGACTGAAACAGATACTGCTGATGAAATAACATACTGAGATGCTGAAGTAAACATTGCGCATGTCTAGAGCTGCAAACCAATCCCTACCCTGAAGTGAAAAAAGGTTATTGCCAAGATTATAACCCTAAATTAAGGTTTCAAACACAATGAACATTCAAGTCTCAAAACATGCTTCCAGCTCTCCTTATTCTCCAGTGTTTAACAGCAACAGCTATCGCATCAGTGCTCTGTGACCCCTGACAATATCAGGACAAAGAATCCGTTCCTGCCAAGCAGGATCTCCTAAGAGCAATTTCTGGAGAAAAAAAAAAAACACAAACGAAAAATACCTTGAAAAAAGAAGTGCAGGAAGTAAATTACTAAGTTAAATGTTGTAACCTTGAGTTACTGCATCCTGTCCCTTGCTTCAAAGATTTATACAGCAGGTGTCACAATAGTTCTTTAATGTCTAGCCCCAAAATGTGTTCACCACTCAAAGGAAACAGGACTATAGAAGGAGAAATTACTATGTGCCTCTCCAGTATTATTTCAAAAAGCTTGTGTTGGTGTCAAGAATTAAAAGGATCCTCTATTGATAACGACACTTCTATGGAGAAGCTGTGCAAGTCTAACATTGGTCTTTGTTGCTAGATGAGCTTTCAAAAGAACTGTTCTCTTCATTGCTCAGCAAACAAACAAAAAGATCCCCTACAAATAAATAAAGCCAGAAGCTTACAAGCTCCCCTACATTAGAAAAGAAAGACAAAGGGAAACTGCACAGAAGCCACAAAAACCTCTCCACAGGATTCTACCCCGAGAATATCTACTGAAGAGATTATAGTTCTCACTATTAAAAAGGTGCCTTTGGTTGTTTTCATCTTTCCGAGGCAGACACTACCAGGATGAGAGAGAGAAAACGGACATGTATGTCCCCAGAGAAAAAAAACAAAACACTTTTTTAACCCAATACCTTACAGATAAGCCACAAAGCACAAGACTTTCCCAAATGGGAAATTAGCACAGTACTCCCACAGTCCTTGAAACAAAACACTCATACTAAGACGAATTTGACAGTTCCTTAAAAGGGATATTAAATGATATTTTCAATTTTTAATTGGCTCCGAGAAAGATTTTTTTAACTGAACCATAAGAAGTAAGAAAACAGTGTAGGTAAGAATTTTGTCAGCAGGACTGACATTATTCCTACAGATATATTTGCTTCTCCAAAAGAAAAGCAGCACACATTAGTGTCTTCTACTGCAGATTAATGGTGCAGAATTACCTAACGTTCAGTACTGTAGCTGGTTACGACAACCTACAAGGCAACTCAAAGGAAACCACTGTAGTGAACACAACAGCAAATGACAGCTTCCCAAAGAAGCTCTCCCAGTTTCTTTATTGTGGTGAAACAAAAAAGCAGTTGATTTTTTCACTTTCTAAATCCAATTTGATATGCTCATGTGAAGTATCTAAAGAACAGCACAATCTTTGGCTACTAATTAACAACTTACTTGCGGCACTCCAGATTAATCAATCAGGAAAGCTCAAACGTCTACTGAAAGAATCCTTTCTAACACAGTCTTTAAAGTTTTACAATGCCTCTTTAGGAGGCATTATGGTATTCCAGGAGTCAGTATCTCCACAATCAAGCTTGGGAGAGAAAAGAATCAAAGAAGAAGAATTGGCAGCAGGTCTGCTCCAAGACAGTGTCATCCTTTCAGAACAGCTACTGCCACTTGTGCCAAAATGGTGAGTGACCGACATTTAAGTCACGTCAGTAAGAAAGATGTTTCGTCTCTGATGACCAGGAACCTTTAAATGAAGAGGCAGCACTTACATCAGAAAGCGTTAACAATACACATAAAACAGGAGATACGACCTTCTCTTAAGCTAAAGGTTGGACAGACCTGCCTGCACTGTTCAAGACAGCAGGACACAGAAGTCACCAATTCACTAACACAAGACGAAGTATCCCTCTCAGCTATCTTTGACAACGTTTCCTGGCATGAAGTCTAGACTTAATGCCAATGGTCATTTACGATACAGTGAGCTACACTCAGGCTGCCCAGTGAGGTGGAAAGTGCTGGAGAGGATGGAAGTAGATAGTTAATCAAGAGACAAGCATGAGTTCACAACACAGCCAAGACTTCCAACAGGAAGATCTCTCATTTGTAAATAAAAGTTTCATCAACTGCTAAAAGCTTATTCTTGGGCACTGTGTTGGAAATTTGGGGGTAGGTGAGGGTTATTTGTCTTTCCGCTCTGACCTCTTTTCCTAGGTATATATACCCTCTATTTTTTTGGCTTTGCTAAGGTCACTTAGTGATCTAGGAAGGACACCTTGGAGAGAAGTAAGCAAAAGTCAACGGGACAGACTGATTACTTAAGTTTGAACTGACCACTTTAGCCTAAAATTTCTTTAGACTAATAACCAAATAATCTCTGGACTAATGACCTGAAAATTAGACATAACAAAACTACATTCTGTTGTTTGGGTTCTTTTAATATTAGAGGTTGTGATTACATATGATTCTTAAAAAAGACTGCGCCGCTACTCCATCTGTGCATCTTAGCCGGTAGCTTTACAGATGGTAGCCTGTACTCAGAAATGAATAAACTATTTTGCATCAGGCATTCTGTGGCCACTTACTGCTGTCTCTGGTCATTCTTTGATTCAATCTGCACCAGCTCTCAAACTATGACAGACTCAGAATGACATGACAGTACCAACTATGTTAGAAACACTATTATATGTGAAGGTAAAAAGGTAAAGCCATGTACAGGAACTGACCAGTTATTTTAACTATTTCATCAGTATGCCATCACTGAAGGCTTCTACTAAAAAGTCACATAGCTATTGTAACGTTCAGATTAAAAAAACTTAGAAAATAAAGGAGTACTTACTTTATTAGAGCTCCCAGCTTTAATTCCAACAGGTATTTTGCTCTAAAACCAAAAAATAAATCACAGTTTTTATATTGGTCATAGAAATGTTTATGCTTGATTAAAATTATCATCCCTATAGAGGCCAAAGCAAATTTTTTTAGAAATAATTAACTTTATCTTCTCAACACATTATATCCAAAACAGTGCTAGAGCTTAGAAGAGATGTAGTCTTGAAGTTATCCACTTTGTTCATAAAATGACTAAGACCTTAAAATACTTTGGCTGTATTTCTGGTTTTGGAATGGCAAAGGATTTTGTCATTTTTATTTACATTTAATTAACCAATAATTCATTTATTTTTCATTAGTATATATTGCTACTATAGTACTAGGCACCACAAATTAGTAAGTTTTTAGCCAAAAACCCTTTTTCTATTATATATTATTTGATCCATACCTCAGGACAAGGCTCTACATGACAATCTTTGATAGAACAATGGCCATCATCAGCCCAAAATGGGCATGGTCTCTTCAGGTTGACCTAAACATAAAAAAAAATAAATAAAAGTTTAAGACTAACACCTACATAAGGCAACTGTAGAAGAAAGAGGTCTCAGTATCAGAAAATCCTTTAAATTAAAGGAGAGGATACAAGGGAGAAAAAGAGTTATATTTAAGTACTTTAAGTTGGTAGGCGTTTGGTTGGTCTGTTGGTTTCTTTTAATAACTCTCTCTCCAAGTACAAAAGCTGAAGTTTGCTGCTGTGGAATTATCAATGATAACGGTCTTCAGTGAATGAACACAAACACATTGTCCATTAAAGCACAAATTAAATCACCACTAAAGTTTACTAATTCACAGAAGGGCTTGGATGATTTTGGACTTCAAGCAATAAAAACAGGTTATTATTTTGAAACATTAAAAAGATTTTTCTGTCAAAAAAACCCTAACAAGACATTCAGCAGATGGCACAACTTCTTAGGAGTGATGACAAATATCTTCTAGTTACAGTTCAAATCATGCTAACACATAATTAAAGCAGAGATTTTAGGTTGCTTCCCCCCATTTCCTCTATTCAACCCACAAGCACCATCCCTAGAAATAAAAACACAATGTAAAATTATTTTTTGTACTTGTTCACTCACCATTTTTAAATAAAATACAAAATAGTTTTGCATTCTACAATAAGACCTAAACATAAAACTTTCCCCTCCCACCAATTTCTATGAATAAAAGACCAGTTAAATTAAAACCTTCTTCAAAGTAAACTCTCACAGTAAAAAATGCTTACACACTAGGAAAGATAAGTAGGCAGTCACTGCTTTTACACAGAGGAACACTGTAAATAAAAGAATACTGCTGTCTAAACTGAAGGTTAATTGCAAAAGAACACATGCACATCCAGACATACTAGTCCCAGAATGACTGAAGAGCACCAAAAACCAGGCACACACACAAACTGAGGTTGTAGCACTTGTACTTTAATCAATACCAATCATGCACTGACTACACAGAACATCCTTCTACTTCCTTTAAGGTCTGAAGTAATGGATTTTGTTGTTGTCATTATAAAGAAAAGTTTATCTGGCCTTTAAATAAAAACTACCTCATCCATTCAGTATTATACATTAAGGTTTGATTTCTTTTGTGGCTGTTGAAATTGTAACACCAGAGGAATACTACTGTGACCATAGTTACAAAAGTTCACAATCCAAATTCCTACTACAAATTCAGTTACTTCAGGGTAGGAGTGTTTCCACTCCCAGAAGAGATACATTCCCCCTATGCTGAAGTTGACCCAGATGATCACTGCCTACCTTCACAATTTCCACATCCATTTATATGCTTAATAGCACTTCAACAATTCTGTGCACGGAAATCAAAAAACCTGTTGCTTATTCAGACAGGAAAGAGTGAAGAACCTTCTGACTTAATTACTCAGTTGGCTTGTTAAACACAAATTCTTCCCTGTCACAACTGGAAGTGCTAGGGGAAGTGGGGCGACGGGTGGACTGCACACTGGCCCTTGTAACTGCCCATCTATTAAGATGATCACTATAAAAGATGAGGCAGGATTGCAACACACCATTAGAGTATGATCTGCAGAACTGCTGTTGAAATGAAGACTAGCACTAAATTTGCAGGGTGAAATTACTGCTGCATGAAACCTTGTATACCTGTTGCTCCTCTGTTTCAAGTACTTTGTTTTGTATCTTTCTATTGCCTCTGAAGAATCTAATTACCACTACTATGTGATGTATTAGTACTGAAGTCGCACGTATCTTGTTTCTCCTGAAAAGCAAATTTAGAACTCCATCGGGTAGCAAGAGATTCAGGGTGCAGATACACGTTACTGCTGGCTCAGAACAGAAAGGGAAGAGTGTAGTACTTTTTTCTCCTTCTTCAAATTCCTAACGTCATGAGTTTAATACTTGTATGACTCCAGATCGTGTAAGTTAGATAACTTGCTATATCCTGAGGAGAAAACCCCAACCAAACCAACAAAAAAAGCCCCACCAAATGACAAATCCAAACATCCAAACTAAAAATGTATCAGGTTAAAAAGATACATTGGCCTAACCAAGAGCTGAAAGTAAGGAAGGGGCAGGATGGTCTGCCCTAGAGTAGTGTAACCTCCTTCTTCCAGAGGCAGGCAACCATTTGATTAGCTCAGTCAAAATATAACCTCATTTTCAAGTTAGCATACCTGAAAAGAGAAATATTAGGCTTCAAATCATCTTTTGCACATTAGATTTTAACAGAGAAAAAGTTTAAAGTCACAAAAAAGTGGTATTACTACTTGAAAATGGAATAGTTTTACCTACTTTTGAAAAGGATAACAGTTCTCTAGATACCAAACACTAAAATCACAACGAAGACAGCAATTTGAAAGGAAATCATAGCAATATTTCCATTTCAAATTACACACATTTCTTGGAAGAGAAGTACTGCATGCTGTCAAAAGTTGCTAATATATGATCATTCTTTAGATGCAGCAGTACAGAGGCACTATCTTCAAAATTGCCACACATTTTATTTAAATTATTCAGGAAAAAACTATTATAATTCACCTTGTAATATCTGAAGTAATCACGTTCTTGCAGTTTCTGTATTTTGGGGAAGATCTTGAAAGTATTGAAGTCATCAATGCTTTCTATGTCACATAAACAATCGTCTAGGACTCCTGTGAGCTATGGGGGGGAAAAAAATTACTTTTAATGTAGAAACAGAATATTGACTACAGAAAAATCCTGTAAAGATAGAAACATGGCAGTTGAAAGAAATACTAGTGAAATGTAGTTCCATAGTAAATATTTTATTTCTTGTCATTAAAATGTTCTATAACATACCTTACACACCCAGACTTAGAAAATAACAGATCTTAACAATTTTTGAGCTTAAGTGCACCTCCAAATACAGTGCTGAATCAGTGCTAGCCAAATTAGTAACTTCTGTCCTGAAATTAGCTAACAGTTTCAGCATATAGAACTTTCTGCAGAACGAGTAACAAAATTTTCCAAATTATGAACACGTGGTATAATAGCAGCTTTGCATATCAAGTATTCCCCTACCAAATACTCCTGAGTCAAACAGCCTAAAAAAACCCCTACAGTCACACACAACCATCTTATTTTTATACTTCTCAAAGTGTAAGATTACTCCACTTAGTTTCTTTAGAGACATGGGGAAAAGAGGTACAGGTGCTTCCATGCCCAGAAAGTTCGTAATTTCACAGTTAAATTCTACAAACAAATACTAGGAAAACCAGGTGCGGGGACCTATATTGTAATGCTGTAAATCTATTGTGAAACTAAGCCTGAACTTTCCAGGTCTCAGCCCTCTTCTGCCAGGACAGCGAGTTGGTTCAAGGTACTGCACTAGGCTAAGACGAGGTCTATGAAAAGCAGCACACACGAGTGCAGAAGTGCTACTGCCAACACCCAAGGGGAAGGCAGAACTGTGCACGTAGCAGAGGAAAGCCCCAACTAACTTGTAGAGTAGGTTACCGCAACATTTTCATGAGGTCCTGACAGTGTCTTACTGAAAAGTGGAAACACAAAGTGTGATTCTGTAAACACTTGTACAATAAATTCCTAAAAATCTAAACTAACAGCTCCTAAGCAAAGCTTGTTAAACTACTACAAATGTGTTTGAAAGGCCTTTCAAACATGAGTTTATAGGCTTTAGACCACATCTAAGGCAACGGAACCAAACACTGCTGGTTACTACTACTCTTCTTCATCCAAACAGGAAATTCATTGACATCTGTGATGACCTAGAAAGCATTTTATACAGAAACACCCACACATCTTATATCTTGCACAGGATTAGAAGAACTTCTAACTATTAAAAGGCTATGTGCAAAAGGAGACATATTTTGGGGCTTTTTTTTTTTCCTCCACAGATTTCACACAGATGAGATTATGAAATCATCTAATCTGTTTTATGCATGATAAAGCACTCCAGCACTTTACAGAACAGATACCCTTATATAACCAAGCTTGATGTAAAAGAACCACTAGAAACCAAACTGTAGGCTTCTGCTCTTTTATGATGCATAACAGAGGCCTGGAAAATTGATTTCCCCCCAACTCTCTGTGAAAATAGAGAGGTGAGGGTACGGCAATAAAGCACGTAGGTGGAAAATTCACCTTATGTAGATCCTGTTATTCCTGATGCACTACATAGGGTGTCACAATTCTGTGGAGTAGATATGGCAAAGGAGTAAAACTAATTTAAAGAAGGTTACTTTACCCAAAACTTTCCATGCTGTTACGCTTGCCTGGTAAATGTTATCTAACTTCAAACTTGGGCAAAAAACTATGAAAGAGCCAATGTGCATGATAGGTTTTTCATAAAGCCAAGAATGCTCACAGCCCACATGACTGCCAACCTCAAAGTTAGAAGCCACAACTTGTGTATTATTATTGATACGTACAGAAATAAAATCCTCAGGCATTTTTATCTATCATGATTTCATTGACAATTTCCAGTTTTCTTACTGGTCACACACAGACAGAAACCTGTAAAGGTGTGGCTTTCACATGTAATACCATACCACAAAACAACAGCAGAGCATTTCATTATAATATAAAAACGCAAAAAGATAACTCTGAACATTTTGCTCAAATAATAATAAACTATATAAATCGGATGATAGGAGAAATTTTCTTTGGACTCAGAAGATAAAGAGTAGGAAACTATATCGATGACCAGCTCATGAAGCAATCCACTGCTCACAAAACTGATTTTACCATCTATGTAAAACAGAAAATGTTTTCCAGGGGAAAAACATCCCAGAGAAACATGCAGTAGTTACACTCAGTGCCAAATCCCCATGGAGAAAAAAAAAAAAAAGCTGCAGCCTTTTTATTCAGCTAAGATCTCAGTTCTAAGAATGTCTTTAAAAATGCAGTACAGTTTACCTAGATCAATGAATTTTCAGAAATTAATCCTCCTCAAAAAATAGAACTTGTCTAAGAAACTATGAAGAGAAAAATTAATTCAGAGTAGCAAGAGCAAGAAAACTTTTCCATTTTTTTTTCTCACTTTTTCAAAACTGGAACAGTTAGCTCTCTGTATATCAATGTTTCCTTGGAAAGCATATTCTAAAATTAAACTATGCTATATCTGTACCAGACCACAATTTATTAAATAGTTTGACAGCACATATGAAGCACCAACCCTGCACAGCAGTGGATTCAGTTCATAGCACAGTAATACAGCTGCAACACAGGCATCAAGTACCCCAGTCAGAGGGGGTTTTTTATCAGTCCAGTTGTTGTCTTCAGTGATCTCACTTGAATAACAATGGAATACTAAGAATATGGAGAAAACTTTCTTTTTGTCAACACCACCTGGATCTTCCAGGGAATTCTTTTTTCAAACTGGAAAGGTTAAAACAGGAAGAGCTACTATATAGTTAAAATCACATACTGCAAGACCTACTTTATTATTCACGCAACTGGTACTTTGCCTTTTTTAAACTGAATTATACTAGTTAACTTGGTTCACAAACTGTACTGTAAGCTGTCACAGCTTTTATTACAATGGACAATTATAAGATTTCTTTTTATCTATTAATTACTTTGACCTCTACAATAAAATCTAAAAGCATTAGCCTGCTATAATTTGCGTTGAAGAGGTCACCTAGCATTGAGCAGCTTTTTTTTTTTTACATTTCCAATATGCTTATTAAAGTATTTCCAAGTATTGTCAAACCTAGTTTAGTTCTTGAGCAGGTATCAGAGCTATACTGGAGATGTAAAACATCTAACTTATCCTCTCCGAGATAAATCAACCTCTCAGAAAAAAAAGACAGTGTCCAACCTGCATCAATTTTTCCCTAAGAAATCTGGAAAGAGAAATACATTCAATATTTCAACATTAAGAAAAAAGCTAATAAATGCATATAACAAGAAACAGTCTATTCACACAAACAACCTTATTAGCGTTATCAGGTTGTTGTACTTTAATTGCTTCAACAATTAGAAGACCACCTGGGACACTCTGTTTTGTTTCTTAAATGTTTTACTTGGCCATAGCTGTAGAATAAGAGAAAAGCTTCAGGTAAGATGACTCCAATAACTAATGGCTAGCTTATCCTTTCCCTGCACAAGGCAAACTCTGAATACAATGTGCTAACAGTTTTATGAAATAGCAACAGCCCATCTCTCTGCCAAACATCACAAGAAAACCAAGCCAACTTATTAATGACTTCTTTGAGAACTTCAATTCAATTAGCATTTAGTTACGCTAAAACAGCTACTAAAAATAATGGGTTTTTAAACCTGAAACAACCTCAACTTGTAAGAAAAAAAATGCAATAAAAGTTATCTATGCTCATTACTGGCATGGATAGTCTCCACATAGCACATTATACAATCCAGAAATTTAGAAAATACAAGAAAAATAATAACCATATTCAGAGGACAAACTTTGTTCCAGGTGGACGTTGTATTCCTCTATAACACCACTCTGGCCAAGCTAGAAGCCCTTCCCACTTGACACCAGGTGTTACTTCAGGAACAGCTGATAAACAACAGCCAACTCCCAGCTACAGACACTTGTCCTCCTGGGAAGGCAGCGCACAGACAGAAGGCGCGTTCTCATCCATCTCTGTAGTGCGGCCACACAGACACGACCCAGGCACAAGCCTCGCCCGGGCACTGGCATCACCACTGGAACATATGGCTTTTCACAGGCTTCATCAGGACACCCCAGTTTCTGCCTGAAGCCAAGGGCACGATCCCACCCAGCGCTCCTGGACACGACATTTCACTGACTGGCGCTACTTCTGGTTCGAGACCGGAGGCACCGGCCCCAGGCTAGATCCTGGGGGGGATGTAAAGAGCAGGACGCGGGCTACAGAGTTCAGCGAGGGATCCCCCGACTTCTCCAGACGGAGGCTGCACGACACACGGCCCGGCGCTGCTCCCACGACTCCCAGAAGCGCCCTCGCCTCCAGCCCCTGCCCTGCCGCCGCCCGGGGCCCCCCGCAGCCCTGCCCGCAGCCAGCGCGCATCCCCGCCCGGCCACGCCGCCGGTGCCCACCTGGGCCTCCGCTGACAGGACGCAGCCGAGCACCGCCAGCAGCCGCACCGCCAGCACTGGCCCCGCCGCCGCGCTCCGCCCGCCGCCGCCTCTCATGCTGCTGCTGCTGCCGCCGCGGCTGGCGGAGGAGGGGACAGCCCTCGCCCCGCCGCCGCCCCCGGCAGAGGAAGCAGAGGGACACGCCGCGGGTCGGCGGCGGTGGCAGCGTCTCCTCCTCAGGCGTCAGGCGGGGGCGCCGCGCTCACCGCAACCCGCCCGGGATCCTCCGGCGCAGCCCCAGCACCGCCGCTCCCCCGACAGCGAAGGCGACGCACAGCATCCCGGGAGCTGTAGTTCTGCCGCCGGGGCGGGGCGGCGCGCGGCGGCGGCCAATCGCGGAGGACCACGCGCGCCTCCAAAACAAGCGGCGGCAGCGGCGCGCGGGGAGGGGCGGGGCCTCTGGGCGCGTGCGCGCGGCGGTGGGCAGGGCCGTGTGAGAGGAGGCGCGGGCGGGACGGCGGCGCGGCCTCCGAACGGGGCTGTCTCGCTAAACCTTAGTCCGCCCCAGTGTTCGCCAGTTCGTACTACTCTAGCCCAGTATAAACTGGGTCCAGGCCAATATTTACCAGTTCATCCCAGTATAAGCTGGCCCTGGCATTATTAACGGGTTTGGCCCAGTATCGGCAGATCACAGAATATGCTGAGTTGGAAGGGACCCACAAGGGCCATCGAAGTCCAACTCCTGGCCCTGTGCAGGAGAGTCCCAAGGATCACACCATACACCTGAGAGAGTTGTCCAAATGGTTCTTGGCCTCTGTCAGGCTTGGTGCTGTGAGCACTTCCCTGGGGAGCCTGTTCCAGTGCTCAACCACCACTCTGGGTGACAAACCTTTTCTGGATACCCAACCACTCAGACTCACTGCAGCCTCCTCAAGTCCTGTCACTGGTCATGAGAGTGAAGAGGTTGGTGCCTGCTCCTCCACTTCCCCTCATGAGGATGTTGAAGGCCACGGTAAGGTCTCTCCTCAGCCTCCTCCACCAAGTATATCCCAGTTCATCACCCTATAACCCAGCTAGTCACCGTTGAAACCTGGTCCAACCAACGCTGTACAACCCAGACCAGGCCTGTATAAACCAGTTTGGCCCAGTCTATCCCAGTCTAACCCAGCTATGGAGGGCCATGCGGTTCTGGCACTACACAGGTGAGTTGGGCAAGGCCATGGTCCCCGGCCCCGCTGGGTTTATGGTGTTAGCGGTGCCCATGTCCAGCCTCCAGCTGGGTGTCCCACAGAGACAGAAAGTATTTCCAGATACTTCCCACCTCACTGCTGCTGGGAAGTGCCCTAGAGGTGGCTGTCTAGGGCACTCAGATTTTTTTCTCTTCTGTGTTAAACTGCCCATTTTCCTCGGCAGGGCTGCATTAATGAGATGCTATTTGCATGGAGATGGGCACACGTAATTATTAATTTTCAGTAGCAAGGAGAGAGGAAAGATAGGGAACAGGGTTTTCTTTGTCTGGTTCTCTTACCTGTTCCCTCTGAGAGCAAGGTTGGAAACTGATGAAGAAGCTACAGAGTCCCTCTACTGGCTCTTTTTTGTGTTTATTCATTTTTTTTTAAAAATCTGGTTTTCAGTTGTACCCTCCAAACCCCCCCTCCCCATTTTTTTTTTTTTTCTATGGAGGCACAGACTACTGTGCAGCAAATTGAAGTGTACTGGAGTGGAAGGAGATGCTTTCAGGTGTTTCGGTAAAGCTAATATAATGAAATACTGAGTTGTGTGGAAAAAGGCACTCCTGTTTCCCTCTCCTTCCCTATATCACCTATCTGAGCTAGCAGTCCTGCAATTACATGTTGAATCTATTCAGCTCCTTAGGCGAGTGTTTGATTTTTTTCCCCCGCTAGGGATAATTTCCTGCCAGAGCAGCCAGCTGAACTGACTCACTGTATGTCTGCTTCACTGCTCAACGTGATCCAGGGGAAGAGGTAAGGGTACATATCCTGGTAAGAAAAAGATACGGTAAGACCATCCCTTGCAGTAGCTACTTGCTGTTAGATCACTTTAGCTACACCTAATTCTATTTTATGAATTATTAATTTTTTACTGACCCCATAGGAAGACTGCTGCTTGAGAGGTTGAAAGTTCCAGTACAACATCAATGAATTTGTCTGGCTGTGCTTCACCAGCAGCTATTGGATCTGGTCTAAGACTTACTGCTGCTTCTTTTCAGTTCCTTTCAAAATCTCCTTTGTTTTTTTCTTTTAGAAAAACAAACAAACAACCAAACAAAAACAAAACCCCAAACAGCTCAGAACCAATCTTTTGCTCCCAACAGTTCAAAATTTATATGTAAATTATTTCCAGAATTGCAAAAAAGTCATGTTCCTATGGAAAAACATGAGTGTTGCACTGATCTAACCTGCAGGGTTGCCAGAATTAAGATTTTATTTTCAGTTCAGATGCTAACTCAGGCTCTTCTTACACCCCTTCATTTAGAGACTACTCCTTTACTGGAGTGTGGAGGCAAGCTTTAAGCTTTAAGGCTGGGGTAACTACATCAGAGAGCTTAAAAATTTTCAGATTGACCACTGTTATTTACTTATAAATTAGTTCAGATTAGGTTTGCATTATATTTGTCCTTAAGTGCCAGTATGTCACAGGTTTTTGCATTGTTGGAAATGGCATGAGGAGGTGGTGTCTAGGATTTACAGAAACCATGAAATAAAGTAGGCAGTAGTTTGATAGTTTGGTTCCAGAGAGATGATGTAACTGCTCCTTTCTTTCCTCTCTGGAGTACAAGCAGTACAGCTATCACTTGGGAATGACTAAATGAGAACCTATTCCTACTTTCAGCATCAGTAGACCAATAAATATGCTAGGTATTTGAGAAAAAGTGGCAGAACAGCTAATGTTAATGTTTACATTGCTATGGTTTGCTCTCAGTATCAGTACTCCATACTTTATCACAAGTGCTTTGTACTTCTCACAAAGGAACTGTTTCTGTTCAGCAGATTAAGGTAAATTCATTATATTTGTTTGCATTTTGTATCTTTGATTCTGGAACAAAGTTTCTATAACAAGTATTTAAAAGAGCCCCAAAACCTTGCCAGAATCAAGTACTTGCACTGTCAAACAGTTGGGCTGCATAAAGGACTATACCAATTAGATGTAAACGATCATATTTTTAAGTCATAGTGTTCACTTAGTTGTCAGTTCAGAACCCTTTATGATAGTTACAGAAGGTACTTTATTTTGTCATCTCTGAAGTGCTTGTATCAGAAGTCAGTAAGAGAGTAGTGGTTTAGTTTTTTACTGCCATATTAGAAGGATAAGGAATTGACTGTAAAAATGTACAATGAATAATTTTTGGAGGAAAAAAATAAAAAAGATTATTCCTTGTATACATTAGTGTTATCTGCTATACCAGAACTGAGTGTAGCTTAACACAGTTTTCTAAACTCGAGAGTATTTTCAATCTTATTTTATGTTTTTAGTGTAATTTTAAATCTATGAATGTTACTTTGGTAGTGGTATAAAAAAGTTTAAAAAAAACCCCATAAAAATCATAACATAGGATTTCTTTGTGAAGTCAATTTCAGGAAATAACTGCAGAAGAAACAGGTTTACGTTTACAATCAAAACCTAACAGCATATTACAAAGCCATGAGTATCTACTTAGCCTCTTTCTTTTAAAGAAATTTGTCATGCTCTTATGATATTTTAGCAGGGGCTGAAGACAAACCTTTACTGGGGAGAGAGATAATCATAGCTTACAGCTTGCTAGGGTCATGAAGAATCTAGCCTATGTATTTAATTCTTTAATGTGGTTGGCATAAGAACAAATATCTTCTGTGATTTCATAATATGCATTGTTGTTAAAAAAGTTGACACTTCTGTTTGCAAGCTCTAACATTTTCTTTCTATGTGCAAGCAAAGAAAGCCTTGAACATGGGAACTGAAAACTTTATTCTGTAATTGTGAATAAAAATTAAGTAATGGAAGTCAGAGCCACCTCTTCCTCATCACAATTTTGTTCTCTTGAGTGGGCAGAGATCTGGGTGCAGCAGAGAGTGACTGACAGTCTTTTAGTGGATGTAGCAAATCTGTAATTACCAAATTTGCCTCTGGCCTGCGGAGAGGACACAGTGAGACTTGAAACTGATGTAGTCCTGCTCCTTTTATTGTATGAGCTCCATTTAGCTTTTTAGTCGGCTCTTATTTTCCAGAACTGAGCTTATGCATTCTTGTTGTAGATAGAAATAATGATCTGTTTTCATCAACTGTGTAAAAATGGATATTAGAGATTATTATGGACTAATTTAAGTCAACATACAAGGCAAAACTGGGTGGCTTCACGTTTCATGTTAGATGTTTGATAAATCCCAGCTGCTTTGTTAGGTTCATGAACTAGATTTCAGTAATCTGAAACATGCATTTTAATTTTAAGTATTTTTTGCCCTTGAAACTTTTGCCTTTATTTATTTTTCCAAATTAACATTTGAATGAGTCCTTCCTAAACTTAGGAGAGTAAACCAGAGGAATCAATATGTCACAAACTTCTGTTTAAATCTGGCAAATAGCAGCAGTGGGAGGGCAGTGCCTGTTGAGCAATGGAACATCTTGTGTTAGTCTAGATTTAATGATATGGCAAGACACAGCTGTGGGTAAGAACTTTCAGTAAACCACCTGATGTAAGTACAGAAAGCAGGGCACATGAGTTCTGTGGTCTGTCAGGCTTCCTACAACTGCAGAACTTGTATACCCTGACCCCTGTTCTGTCCTGCTGTCATTAGGCCTGATAGAAGTTATGTTTCCTTGTAAGTAATGCTTCATTGATGTCCTCTTCCCACCTACTGATGTCTGCCTTAAAACCACAGTATATGTTCATGTCTGAGGCAACTGATTTGAGAAGTATCCATGTTTCTCCAGTATTATGGGCAGGAGTGTAGCCTGCAAATAGCAAAACAATACGTTAAATTCAGTATGGTGGGAAAGAAGGTAAATTTTTCATGAGAAAATTGCATACAGCAACATCTTCACAGTGACTATGAAGAAAAAGGCAAGAAAGACAGAATACAGTGAAAAATAAAGAATAGCAAATTACAAGGAGGAATTACATTTTTTAGAAAGTTTTTGTAGGTGATGAAACACTAGCTACAAATCTTAGCTATACACCTGTATTCTCATTTCCATGTTTTGTGTGTGTGTGTTACAGCTGGATGGTAACAAACTGCTTTGTGTAGTGTTATAACAGCATGATCTGAATGAGAAGTAGATGTGTGGAGTCTTACTGTCATTCCTGTACCTACAATTTTTTTAAGAAGGAATGCTAACAAAGAAATGGGTCTACTCGCTCTGTCAAACTTCTGAATATAGTGGGTGCAGATGAGCATACATAATCTTGTTTTTAAAAAACCCTAAGATTTGTGCACTCGCACTTTCTGTGCATGTGCTTATCTGTCAACAAATCTGGCCATGAGGTATAGATCTTAACTGAATTGTACATTTATGGAAACAAGCAGTCAGGCAGGGGGACCATGCTAATGTCCCTTCAGAGAGATAAGCTGCAGCCTAAAAATCAATTGCATTCAGCTCAGTTTCAATATGTCAATCTAGAGAAAGCAACGTTTCACTGTTCCTGGGGTGTGTGTTTGCCTTGGACACAGCACAGGTCCCAGAGTAGTGGGAACATTCTCATATCATGCAGTCCTGTCAGGCAAACAAATTTTCCACATGCTTACATAAGATGGTCTAGGTGTGTGTTATTTCTTACATTTTTTCCATATAATGCTGTTTCTGTCAATTAAATGTCAAAATCATGATGTTCCTGGAAAGGAACTGTAAGAGAACAGACCGATATAATTATTGGCAGAGAAAGTAGTTTTAACTTTTTGGCTGCTGGTTAATTATTCCTACTCCAAAACAGTCTCAGAATTTTCAAGAATTGTTCTAGCAATTCTCTGAAGCTGCTGACAACTGAAAGCTATCTATAGGACACCTGGGAGAGAAAATGTAGGGAGTTTTTTCCTAAATCTACTGCAATACATCAGGGGTGAAAAGTTTATGTTGACATAGAAGTATTTTACTCAATATGAACTTCCTTAAATGAAGATGTTTGAAAGGTAGAAAGCAAACAGATGAGAAAAAATAAACAAGGTTGCCATGTGATTCTGGCAGGCCCACGGTTACTGTGTCTATTGGCAACCCCTGTGACGAGTGGTGGGAAGGCTACTGTTCCACTGAGTTATAGCGGCATTTGTGATCTGGAACAAAAGCTCTTTATTTCCATGGGGAAAAGCCACCGAGGATCAGTTGGAAAAAGAAAGTTTGGGGGTTTTTGGTTTTGTGGTGGTTTTCGGTTGGGTGTTTTTTTTTTTGGTTTAGTTGTTTTTTTGGGGGTGGGGGGACATAGCAGTAATATTTTTCTAGAGAGAAATATTTTGTCCATGGTTTTATCTGCAGTCTTGTGCTCGGAAGGGTGAAATCCCTTGAGACTGTGGGTTAATTGCTATTTCAAACAATAAACTATCGGGCTATATATATATTACCAGATAGTTTGTAGATCTTTGAGAAAAGCCTTTGTCCTCATCAAAGATGGCTGGTTTTTTGGTTTTTTGTTTTGTTGTGGGGTTTTTTTGGGGGTTAGGAAAGGAGTGGGAAGAGATCTGTGTAGACTCAATCTGTAAAAACTATTTGAAATTATTAACTCTGTGTTTGAATGGAAATTTACAAAATCCTGAACTCCTCCCATTATCATTAGTTATAATGAGTTTAGCAGTATACAGGGTTACAGCAAGATAAGAAATAGATTGGGCATAGAAATTTGATGAGAAAGTTAATCGAGCATTTTAGAGAATGCTGTTCCTTAAAGTTATCTTGTTCTGGTCTTGGCTTTTATGCTACAGTTGTGTTTAGTTTTGCCAAAATAATTCCTGGCTTTCTGGACTGGTCAGTTAGCTAACAAACAAACAAGTATTTCTATAACACTCATTAAAGAGTGATACAAGAACAGGCATGCAACAGCCAAAATAATCTGGACTGTTGACAGTGCTCTAGAGATATTTATAAGTAATTGCAGGCTCCTCCTCCAGTACTAGGGAAAAATTGTTAAATTATGATGACTTACATAAGTTTTGGGGCAATAACATTACATAGGCTATTCATTTCTATTATTAAATATCATTATTTTAGAGAGTTCTTCATGAGTAATTTGTTTTTAAAAAATCTGTTTCAAATTGAAAAGCCAATGTCATTTATAGATAAACTTTTTAAAATGCATGATTTTTAACAACATTAACCAGTTTTGGCTGTGGCACAAGTGTTGTTCCACTAAAATTATTTTCTTACTGTTTACTGAAATAATTTTTTAATCCTAATGTAGGAAGATTTCAGAAGAGTAAATGCTGTGTTGGTGGTAAAACCTGACTTAGGCCCCAACACCAGTGTTTTGTAGCCTTCTGTAGCTGACAGATACCAGATAGTACACTAGGGATCTTTTGAAGGAAATCAGTGGGTACATTTTTATATAGGTTGTACGTGTACGTATCCAAAGTTTTTGAAGTCGCTACACCTACTTTTGAGGTTTAGACCAGTAGTTTTTGAACAGCACACAGAGGCAATATGTACGTGTGGGTCTTTAGGGCAATTGTGGCATTCATTTTATTGAGGCATACATTTGTTAGGTTTAATATTTAGAAAATTTTAGCTCTACTGTGGCTTTGTCATTCCTCACTGTTATAGAAGAGACTCCAGTGCTATTACTCTAGCATTTGTGCACATCTGTGTAGGTAAGAATACACTTTTTTTGCTCTCAGTCTAATTATCCATC
>VWZG01010606.1:1567-23465 GCA_013396735.1 Grallaria varia
AGGTCCAGCTAAGTGAAGTGAACAGTCAGCATTAGAAATCTTTCTCAAGGGCTCATCCCAGCCAAAAATAAATTCACGATTCTCAGGAAGCTCAGAAACAAGTGGTGATGATGGGAATTTTTTGCAACAATTCAAGACAGTCCATCTTTTGGTCTACCATGGATGGCAAACCCCAGGGCCAGGAACCCTCCAGCATGTTGGCTGTGATGAGCTGGGGCACTCACATGTCAGGCACCATCCTGGGTAAAACACAAGCAATTGCACCAGTGAACTCCAGAGCGAAGAGCGTGATCTGTTATAATCG
Organism: Grallaria varia; assembly: GCA_013396735.1. Taxonomy (NCBI): domain Eukaryota; kingdom Metazoa; phylum Chordata; class Aves; order Passeriformes; family Formicariidae; genus Grallaria; species Grallaria varia. The sequence continues at coordinate 1,872 of VWZG01010606.1, forward strand.
GTGCCAAGAGCTTTCAGCCAGGCATGACAGACTTGCCCTTGGAGGAGTGCTCACCAGGCAGGCTCATCAGGACAAAGTGAGGGCCCAGGGGAAACAAGCCTTCTCAGAGATGGGAATGTCTGAAGTGACCCTTCTGCAAGGGCTGCTAGCAGACAGGGACACTTCCAGCATTGCCATGTTGTGCTCTCGGCACATGAAACTGCTTAATAAGCCAGCAGCACCTCCCAGGATCAGTCTGTCTCTGGACCAGTTTCCATCTAAGCCTGGTGTGAAGTATGCTGAAGTCATAAGAACGCAGAGGGAGAGAGGCTCAGAGGGAGAGGAGGTGGTCACCAGCACCATCTCCACTGCCCACTGACACAGCCTATGCAGAGAACACACGAACTGAGAGGAAATTTTTGAAACTTCTTGGATGGACACAAACAGAAGCAAAAATAAAGGAAAAAAAAAAAAAAAGGCAACCAAAAATAAAAGTCCTTTTTTGTTATAGTATGGCAAGCAAAGAGCAGGTGGGGATTCAGCAGTGGATGGCCTCCAGGCATTTCCGTGGTGAATTTAAATCCTTTTTGCTGCTTGACTGCTCAGCTTGCTTTCTGCTCAAACGTAAATGTTTGCCTCAGAGCTCCTCAATAGGTTTTTTTCTGAAGTCTCTTTGGTTGGTCACAGAAACTCTTGTCAGGTGCTTTGCCAGGATAGTTGGCCACCAGAAGTGGCTTTCACCAGTGTCGATGCTCCTCACAAGACCGCAGGATATTACAAGGGAAGGGAGGAGGTGTTCCTCAGCTGGGAGCCCAGCAATCTCCAGGACAATGTACATGAAGTCCAGAGCCAAAGAGAGATTAGATATGAGGAGACAAGGACTAGTCCTAGATGTACGCTTGTGTGTTTCTTACATTAACTATAGAGTTGCAATAACTTAAATTCCACTTGTCTCCTTCCCTTGAGCTGATTGATAGTGGAAATTCAGCAGCCTAAATGAAGTTAACCTAAGGGCAGAGCCCAAAACTGAGGTTCTTTGTGATCTGACGAGCCACTGAAGACACAGTGGGGTAAGCAGATCACTTATTTCATAGCAGGTTTTTTTTTTCTTCACACTTTATAGCATTTTACAGCTCAGATGTAGCAAGAAGAAAAGTAGGGCTTTTTTTTCTTCTGACTGAGACCTCTCTAAGGGTATACTGCAAAAAGGTAAAAATGTAGGAATTTGTCTAAGCTATCTGGTTTTTATGATTGCCTTCTACATTTGGATTACAGTTTGGTGAGCAATCAGCTTCTTGATCTGCTAGCCAAACCTCTCAAAATAACATGAATGTTTTTCTTTGAGGTTATTCAGGTATTATTAATTCTTTCTATTGCTCTTTTCTCCACCAAATGGTAGACTTGGAGTGAAGGAGACAGGGAGTAAATTGAATTCAATGTGTTTCCTATTGCTATAATTTCTTTATTTTAGATAAATATGGGAATTAGAGAACATGAAAATAAGAGATTTTTACTAGAAGACATAATCCTTTTCTGACCAAATAAATCAAAATTACTAAGTGAACAAAATATGGATTCAAACATAATTACAATGGATATTAATCTGGCAACTTGGTGGGGGCTTGGGGGTTTATGAGATGGAAATACAAACTACTTTGCAAAGTGTCTCCAGGATGTTATAAGGAGGAAGACATTAAACTGGTGTTAAAAACTAGAGTGGAAGGTCTGGTGCGTGGGTTTCAAGTGTTCAAGGTTTCTTCACCCCGTCCGGAAGTGGGGAGAAGTGGTTTGCATCAGCTGCGCTCTCCACATTGTTCTCTCATTCGTCACCAGATGCCAGGAGCTGCAGTAATCCATCCTGGAAGTGACAAACACATGACACTCTGAGGCCTGATCCTGTGGGAGGAAGGGTGGAATTTCCTATGGGTGCAGATGCCTCAAGAAAAAGTATTTTTTTAAGGCCTGAAGTCTCTTCCTGGCTATCCCAGGTTAGTGACAAATGGACCATAATGTCAAGGATTTGTGTAATTTCATCAGTCTTCTCTAGTAATTTTTATTGGTTTTGTTGTATTTCTCTATTGATTCCATAGGGACCATTGTGGATTTTGACTGTGATAGGAATCATTCCCACATAATAAAAAACTAGAGATTTTTTTATCCTTAATTTTCTGATTAGGTATTTCTGCATCTGTTACTTGTACCCTTGTTTCTCACAATCCTGTATCTGTCAGAATATACTCTGACCTTTAGCCAAGCAAAAAAGTAATCTTATAAAGGGATTTACGATAAAATTATGTATTTGTTTGATGAAAGCTGTTGGAATGACAGCTATCCTCTTAAGGGCAGGATTAAGGTTACAAAGGCAGATGGAACATTATTATTCCCTGATCTGGTGAGTATTGGACAGTCCAGCCTGCAGGTTATTTCATATCCTATATGATTTATCCATAACTGTAAATGTAATTGTTCAAGGCTAGGTTGGATGGGGCTTGGAGCAACCTGGTCTAGTAGAAGGTGTCCCTGCCCATGGCAGGGGGGGCTGGACTAGATGAGCTTTAAGGTCCCTTCCAACCCAAACCATTCTGTGATTCTGTGACAAATCAAATGCAAAAACCTCTTTGCTGGTGTTCTTCAACAGATGTTCACAGTCCAGAGAAGCTGGATGATTTCCATGCCATGTGCCAGTCTCTCCTCTCCTTCTCCACACCCCTTTACAACACCGAAGGCCAAGACATTTGGAACAGAAAGCCGTACCCATCACCTCTGCCATCCTGCCCATGAGCACAGCTGTGAAAACTGGAGTAGCTATAGATCTGTTGCTGTGCATCCACACATAAAGACAAGCAATTACCCCAGTCCATGGGTGTTTAATGATGTGTTGTTGCGAAATTCACATCTGGGAAAAACCCTGCTGGAATTGGTTTTGCCCCTGCTGTGTTTCTTGTGAGGTTAAAAGAACCCTGGGTTGCCTGTCGTGTTGCTGCTGTGCAATCTGTGATGCTGCTAAGCCTGTATCTTCTCCTGGGATTTGGCTGACGTGCTCTGGGCATCATCTTTCAACACATGGACAGTGCCAAGGCTCTTTTGACGGGGGTGGAAAGTGTTTGCTGCACAGAAGAGAGAAGTGTGTTGCCCAGACCATTATGCATCTGCACCACCAGCTCATCCCCTTTTGGGATTGACACTGTGCTGGTCACAACAGTCTGTGCCACAGACTTGGGGAGGGATGCAGCTTCATGAGAACCAAAAAAAATACGGTACCGGCTGCAAAGATTTACAAAAATTACCCTTTACATCACCCTGGGGACTGGTTCCCCATGAGCACTGAATCCTTTGTTTGGAATTCTGGGTACTCTTTCTGGCCCATGCTTTCTCCAGGTGCCTTTTATCCAATATCTAGCAATCCTATATTAGTGCTTCCTCCACTTTTAAACTTACTCCTTCTCTCACAGGAATACCTGTGGTATATAAAACTGCAACAAAAGCACTTGATCTAGTCTAACATTCTCACTCTGGAACTCTGATTGCTTCTCTTGAATGAACTACATTGTTTCCTCTCCCTATCAGTAGCTTTGTATTCATTAGAGTGTTAAGAACAAACATTTCTTGTCCAGGTAGAAATTACTTGGTTTGGGGTTTGTTTGTTTGTTTGATTGATTTTTTTTTTTTTTTGGCCTTTTTGTATTTGTTTTTCAAATTTGTTATGATTCACAACTGTCTGTTTCCGAGTTTCTCATGGAGTGAAAGTTCCAGTTAAAACAATCCCAACCCCCACACATTAAAAGCTCCAAACAACAAGATTTGCACAGACAGAGTTCAGACTGTACTTTTACCATTGTAAAAATAATATGACAGTGATCTCAATTCCATTACCCACATATGGACTTCTAACGTTCCTTCATATGTCAAGGAGTGTCTGAGGTACCTCAAGGGGCCTGAAGGATATGCTAGGACTTTTGCCCTTCTGAAACAGCCCATAAAAACCTTGTGGAATATTTCAGGACATCCCTGTAACAACACTAACACTGACAGCTCTTGTGTCAAGCCAGAAAAATTCAATTTTTACCATCTTTCCCAAAACCTTGAAAAGCCTGTTCCAGACAGATACCCTCAGTGTTGGATCTACATGCCCTAGTATCAGTTCAAATAAGCAGCAAAATAAGAGGCACATGAACAAAAAGAACAGAGATTAAAATAAAGTGGGCTACAGTTGCTGGGCTTACTTTTAGAGTTGAGTTCATCACTAGCACTGCCTTGATAGAGCTCCCCTTTCCCCTTTTGACCTTCTCTTTTAGGCCAAGCTGTGACCTAGACGCAGCTCACTTTACACCTTGGCCTAATTATATCCAGAGGGGCAGGGGGTAGAATGTGATGACTGCCCACATCTTTATCATAGGTGGAAACAGGCAGAGTGATCATTTAGAGTGGCTGAAGTAGGTAAAGCTGGGAGTAATGAGATGGAAAGTTTAGATTGAGTATCAAGATAAAATTACCCGCAACACATTTGTTTAGGCAGGGGGGTGTATTAAGTCTCAATTAGTGGCAGTATCATCTAATAGCACCACATGTACTGACAGCATTATGGTCCCACGGCCTATTAAATCATCTTTCAAAGAAACCCATGGAAGGCTGAGCTGGACAAACCACCAGTAATTGTAACAAAAAGACTACTCCCATGATGGAGCCAGACTGGAATAAATAGGCAATTTCCATGTCACTCGTGGAACGGTATTGTAGCAGGTCATGATATCCAGCAAGTCCTGTGCCTGTGCAAAGATCTTTGGTGGCACTTTGAAAGCTTTCTAAAGAGTCTTGTGAGTTGTTACCCTCCTTTGAAAATCAGTATGGTAAATTAGGTATACAAAGCCTGTTGTATCACCCAGTGAGAATAAAGCTCTGTCTTTCAAAAAATGCTTGGGTTTCAAGTGTCCACTTATACACATAATTCATATTTGTATGGAGCACTGTAGCTTTGCTCTGCCTGTTTTTTGCAGCAAAGTGCTAGCAGAAAGCTTGGTAGAAGATAAATTAGGCATCTATGCCTTTTTTTATTTTTCTTTTTTTTTCTTGGCACACACAGACAGCTTAGCTGCAATTAGCAGTGCAAGTAAACCCTAAACCATGATGGAACTAGGATGAAGTCTCCCAAAGTGTCACTTGGTGGGATGTTTCTTTCTGAATGCATGTTCTGGTGACACACGTACTACATGATTCAATGTATGTCACCACCAAATGTGACACATCTTTGATGCAGACTCAAGTGAGTGGCAGACGAGCATCCAGCTCTGATTCTTCATGTCATTGCCACAAGCCTGAAAGCCATAGAAATCCAGAGCATCAAGGGTATTATTGCAATTTGCATAAGTAGAAAACACAGTGATTAAAAGTTATCAAAGAAAACTATCGCTCAGTTGTCAGCTCCACAAGCACATTCCAGTGATGTCTTTCCAGCTCCTTCATAATAATCCCCATAAGTTCTTACTAAGAGCTGCATTGAAGTAACCTGTCATTTAGTCTGTCTTTCACCAATTCAGCTCAAAGAGATGAGCCAGCTGTGATCACTTGGAGTCAGAGCTGCTGTGTCGCAAAGCATTGCTACAGCTGCAGGCAAAACATACAATTCAGGGATCTGCCAAACCCAAAGTCATGGAAAAAGCAGAGCTGTAGCACCCACAGCACCTCACAATCACGACAGGAGACTTACTGCCCTGGGAGAGGGGAGCTCAGTCTCCAGCATGCTTTGCATGTGATGAACATGGACACGACGTAGGAAAGCATCCCTTTGTCTGAGTGATGTCTTTGTCTTCTCTTTCCATGGTTTCTGCTGGCCTCTGCTGTGGAAGCAGGGTGAGAAAAATGTGGACAACACCACAGGTCACACATTGTGGAACTGAAACACCTGCTGTTTTGTTGTTGACGGGTAAGTGCTCATCAGATTCAGTTTTCACAATATGCACTGCTGAGTGCCACAAAACCAAGGTGGTGTTATAAAGCTCCCTCAGGCAAGATGATGTTGTTTCCAGCCTACTGTTACTTTGGAAGGATAGAAAATGACATTATCTGTCAAACATGACCTTTCAAGGTAGAAAATGAGATTGAAGCATACTCTGTTCTTCCCATGGCCTTATTTCTCTACCCTAGAAAACATCTCTGCATAAACATGGTCTCATGTTGGGCAGGGATGGAGCTGCTGGACTTCTGTTTCCCACAGAAGATATATGTGTGAAGAGAATTAAAGAAAAGAAGAAGGAGAAGAATAGAAGAAGAGAAAATCTCCTCTCCTCTGCTCTCCTCTGCTCTTCTCTACTCTGCTCTGCTCTGCTCTGCTCTGCTCTCCTCTCCTCTCCTTTGCTCTTCTCCAAAAACTTCTAGAACTGACACCAATTCTGCATCTCTTTATCTGCCAAGAAAAGCTCATTTACTGGGGTAAAAGTGGGACCAGTTTTCCTGCCAACACTCTGGAGAAGGGATAACCAGGAAGGTTCAGTGAGCTGGATTCCTGCCATTGTACATCACTCAAACATCTCTCCACATCCTCGGTTTCAATCCCCTTTACCTAGTGACAGATACATCTGGGTGTAAAAGACAAACACCTCTGTGACAAGGTTGTCTCAAACACCCAGGCTTCTTGGAAACCTCAACCTATCATCAACTAGTGGGATAATTACATTTTCTTTTATGGAGCGAATTAGAGATGGATAACGTTATCACAATTATCTCATCAAACTTTTCCTCACTGTCCTTTAGGATTACTTCCAGTCCTCTCCAGACACTGAAAAGCATGACGCTGTGAAAACAGTGGTAGCTTCCTTGGTGCTGTCATCACCAAAAAACCGGGTGCCAAATGGTTCAGGTTTTCCTCAGCTGGGAAATCTTTATTAGTGTGGACACCAGACAGCTACACAGAAAAGGCATGGGACATGAGCAGACCAGATGAAAAAAAGTCTCTTGGGCTTTTCTCCAGTGTCATATTTCCTGAGTGGTGGTCCAGGTCATGTTTCAAACCACTTTTATCAAGCTTCACCCCACCCTCAGGACAGCTCGATCCTGCCAAGGATCTGCCTCAGCATAGCCATTCTCCTGACCTTGATTTAGTTTGTTATATTGCTAATCTCCCAACTCATTCCATCCAGGAGCATTTAAGATTTAATTTACCAAGTGATTTGCTAGAGAGGAAAACAAAGGAAGAAGGGAAAAAAAATCAAATAAAAAGGAATACCAAGTTATTAAAGGCGGGTTCTGGGGACCAGAGGTATGTGAGACCTCTCAATGGGAGTTAATCTGAGTGGGTTTCTCCATATAATTGTGATGGGACATAAGTCTCTTGACGTTTGGAAAAGCATGTTGTCAGACTTGCATCCAAATCTCAGAGCCTGAGGGACTTATCTGGGCACTCTGATGGCAATACCTGAGCACCCTGCTTTTTATATTTGAACAGATGCAGATAACTGTATTATTTCCAGTTGAAACATGGGGGCATAGAGACCTAGATAACCTCTACTGGATTTATCCATATCCAATAGCAAATCTGTGACAGAGACAGAAAACAAGCCTGCAGCATACCTAGCCCGAGGAGGCCTTCTTCTCATCTGTAATTCATCTTTCTGCCTTAGTCCAGAATTTTGAAGGTGCTTGGAAAGAGGTGCCTCTCTTAGTGGATGAAACAACATGATCCTGAATTCTTCCAGAGCAGGGTTAATGCTGCGCACCAGCCCAGGGTGAGACCCTGAGCAGCTCTCCAGTGGTCCTGGCCCTGAGCCGGGTCTGCAGCCCAGCCCAAACAAACTTGGCTCTTGTTCTGCTTCCCAGCTGTTTCCCACACCTCCCGTGTTTACTCTGGCAGCAGGTACCTTCAGTGCCCAGCTCTTGTAAAACCTAAAGGTGGTCCCAAACCACTTAACTTGGGTTTGGATCAAGATTTGTATTTCCAAGCATGTCTGAGTCCAGGATTTCTATTATTTGGCCTTCCATAGGCATGAAATCACCATAGAAATGTGCATTTGGAGAACAGGCTATTTCCAGTCATTCAAGTGAGGTTTTGGATTCATGGACGCATCCATTTCTGCATCTAGCGCAAACACTGGTATTCCAGTATTCCACTAATGCCTGTAAATAAAATAGTGTTACTGCAGCACTAATATGAATGAGAACCCTTTATGCTCTAGGTTAAGATATCTTAAGAAAAAGTAAAAGAAGGAGATAAGATTCTTAAGAAAAAAAAAAAACACTTCTACATTACAGGCAGGTTTACTAACATCTCCAAGGTTATAAGACTGTCTGTTACAAAACCGAGAAAAGGAACCTATAAATCCAAGGTTTCATTAAGAGAATGGAACATGCTAATAGAACAGAGGATACTGTCCATTGCAACTGCTATGAACCAATTTATTCCTGGGTACGGGTTCATGTGAAATTGGGCTAACTTTCCTCTTGTCAAATATAATAATACATCAGATTCTGGCAGCATGTGTTTTGTTTCACTTGCTAGAGTTGTGGGACTCTAGAATCAATATGGACTTTCTGATTCAAAGAATAAAAGCTCCCAGGAAAGCAAGCCAGGAGCCCCTGTTTTGACAAAAGATTGCTTGGCTTGTTGCAGTGTATTCAGACAAACAATTTTTTTCCCCTTAGTTTAAGAGCACTACATGAATACCAAATACAAGAATTGTGATTAGCAGCTTCCCTTGGACGTCTTCTTCTAGGGGTTGTTATTTGATTTGATCTTGTCTCAGGTAAATAAAAAGAACAAAGTGGAAATGGCCTGTGACCTACTAATTAATCACTTGCTTCTGTTAACAGTGCTTCCATCAATGTTATTAAGTAGCAGCATCCTTGTAAATAGGCAACCATGTAAAGAGGCTTAAGTGCCATCTGGCCTTACCTGCTAAGGTTCTTTTGCCCTTTGGAGTTGATCCCTTGGTCTTTTTTATTTTTCTTTTTCCCTTTTTTTGTTTTTTTTGTTCTCTTTTGTTTGTTTGTTTGTTTGTTTTGTTGTTTTGTTTTGTTGTGCTTTTTTCCAATCTTAGGAAAAAAAGTTGCCTGCAATATGATTAAAATACACTCTGACCAATTTGCCTTGAGCTCCACGGCTGTCTGAAGATGCTCAGCAGTTGTGAGCAAGTGCAATTATAGATGTACTGTTCACCTCTTGGTGATCAGGGTAAGGAAGACAGCAGTTGCTGTCACACGCAGAGCAGTGGTGATTAGCAACAGTTAATGTCTATGTTGAATATTAACAAGGAAGTATTTACCCATACAACCCTGATGAGGACTTGCAGTCAATGATGAACAGTCCTTACAAGAAAAAGACTTGAAGAATACTATGTTATAGAACTTCTTGTGCTGGTTAGAAGCATGGTTTAAGCACAATTTATCACCATCTTATGGCATATGTTTTCATAGAATCATAGACTCATAGAATGGTTTGTGTTGGAAGGGGCCTTAAAGACCACCCAGTTCCAAACCCCTGTCATGGGCAGGGACACCTCCCACTAGACCAGGTTTTCTGCTTAGATTTAAGTGGAAAAAAACAACACAGAAGGGTAGTTTCTATTGATCCCTCTCTGGGACGTGACTGAATTCCTCCTTCAGGTGAGAAGAAGGATGGAAATTCCAGACACCAATGCTTACAAATACTCATGCAAAACAATTGTATCCTCATTCACACAGCTAGTGGCGTCCTACTCACTATTACATAATCCTTCTTTGCCTGGATGGCTATTTCTTTCTCTCAGGTGCCTTATGACAAAACCTTATTCTTTGTGTTTCCAGCTAATGTGTAAGGTCAGCTTTTGGTCAGCTTGTTAAGTTATAGCAAGCAACCTCCATGTCCACTGGTGGTGCTGGGAGAAGTGACATTGGCCAGGTTTTAGGGTTATCTTTTCAGATTAAACTGGATCTGTGTTTGTAAAGCCTTCCAAGGCAGGGTCCTTCCCTCTGTCTTAGTGCATCGGAAAGCAGAACCTGGCCCAGAGCCTATAATCAGTTTGAACAGTCCATCAGGTGCTTTGGGATTTGGAGGTGAAAGGTGCTATGTAAATGTCAGGCATCATTTGCTGGGGCACTGCAGCCAGGCTGAGAAGATCAGCCTGCCAGAGACACTTCAGCAGGGTGTTAGGAGTGAACTTGTGAAACACATTGCTCTAGATGGATGGGTGTTTGTTGAGCAAAATTGTGTAATTTTGGGTACTATAAATCACCCAGTGCATTTTCCTTTATCTTCCTATTTTATCTAATTTTATCCCACGTTTTCTTTATTATTTAGATTAATCGAACCAAGTAGCCATGTACTAAGTAAGATATTTATTTATACAAAAGAGGTGTGATCCCAGCTCCCTAAAGCTGTTCATATAAAATAACAGACCAGAGTGAATCATCTGAGCTGGATGGTTTATTTGGTTGTGGGCTGCTCTTTTTGGTTCATGAAATGCTGATGAGCCAATCACAACATTCTCACATCCATTCCTTACTGAAAACAACCTACGAAGCGATGAATAGCTCACACAAGGCTGGGGAGGACCTTCACTGCTGAGACTCCAAAACACACACTGTGTCTATTATTTACACTAGTCACCTGGTTGTCCTGCTGCTTCCTGATGACATTACTCAACTAATTAACCAACAGAGTGGGAAATTGGAGCACTGTGTATGTATAGGAACATATACATATGTGGGTTGATGGTTTCTCTCAGGGATTTTCAGTGCTTCAGAAGACTTGAATCTAGTCCCAGATAAACAAGTCAGTTCCAGGAGAGTGTGGTGTGCTATGAACAGCCTCCTCTATGGATGTAATTTTTCCTTCAGTGAGTGTTTGTGACTTTATCTTACAAGTTTGCTTTTCAACAAACTAAAGCCTCATAAAAGTGAGTGCAAAGACAAAGAAGGGACTATCCTCCTCTTTGGTTCCTCTGCGACACAAAACATCTTTCCAGGGGAGAAACTGAACATCGATTCATTTTTCTGAATACCTGCAGAATATTTTTCATGCCATATGGCATCAATAAGGGATTCCCCTTTCCTTTTCCTGTGCGAAGTAGGTGGTAGAACTGGGAGGTGGTGGAAGGCTGCACAGAGAGAGGCAGCAGACTGGAGTGGCGTGAGAGAACTTTTCTACTTCAAGTCACAAAACCATGGGGAAAGTGACTGTAGATGAGGGGAGTTTGGTCTCCCAGGCCCTCCCTGGGTCCTGTGCTTAGCACAGTTTCCCTCAGAGGGAAACCAGAGATCATACAAATCCACGTGTTCCTTAGCTAAGAGAACAATTTAATTTCAGTATCTATAAAGGGATATACTTTTTTTCTTCTATACATCTCTAGGCATTTGCACATGTAAACAGCACCCTGTACCTAAGAATTGCAAAAGTGCAGTTATCAGAAAATCCTCTGGAAGTAGACAAACCTGTAAGTATCGCTCTAAATTTTGTGTATTTTTTATATTATTTTTGCATGCCAGTGGAGCATGGTTGTCTTTTATAAGCAAAGAAAAAGACAAGTGAGACTCTTACGAGCTAGGAAAAAAAGAAAAAAAAAGAGACACAGGAAATAGAGGCTATTTCTGGAGTGGTCTTTTTGAAGCAGAATTGTTTTGATTTGATTTATTAAATGGGAAGGTCAAGAAAGGCAAGAGAATAAATAAAAATCTTCTATAAGGCAGTTGTGCTGTTGGAAGTGTAATACTAAGAAGTTATTACCAAGAAAGGAGCTTCTTCAATTTTGCATGTACTATATATTTTAGAAAGTTATTTTCCCATTTAAGGGATGAAAAATAAATTGCTTTTTGGACACCAGTAGCTTATTTCCATTTCCTCCCCACCCTGGCAATCTTAGAATCAAGAATCAACTTTTCAGCCTTGTGAAAAGGGCTGAGAAGTTTCTATTTTTCTTAATGGCAAAAAAACCCCTAAAAATAATTAGAATATTTAAGTCACTCAATAAAGACACAGTCTTTAGAATATGTTCTGGACATAAACCAGTAATTTAAAAATTAAGGAGAGATTTGAGGCATCCCTCCACTCACTAATCCTTTGAACATTTATCATACACTGGCAAGTTCAGAGAGAGAACGTGGCAACAGAGACCTTCATGAAATGATGGTGGTCTTTATGAGACATACTTTTGGCTTCAATTCCTTGGAAAAAAATGTGGAAAAGGCATCAGCTTTTCTTGGGACACTTCCTTGTCATAGCCTCAACTGAGACCTTAGCATGAGGTCTGAGCAGTTTTTCCTCGTAAATAGGCTTATGTCTTCCTAGAAGATTTTGGTAATGGTGAGCACTTTGACATATGTGAATAAAATAAGAAAGGTGGAAAAGAAAAGAAAATCAATTAGTAAGTTTTTGATACCTATAATGTTAATTGCTCAAACTGGTACCTTTAGTGGAAATTGCACATAAATTCTTTAGTATTTCGAAGTTTGGATGTAGCCATATGTTAGAAAAAGGAACCCAAAATAAAATTGTATTTTGGAAAAGTCTCAAAACTTTCCTTTTCACACAAACATGAACTCATAAATTATCCATAGATTTAGCTGAATATCTCTCCCCCAAAATATGTTCTTGTGTCACAACTAAGTGGTGTAAATTTGTTTTATTCATGTTAGAATGATGAAGTTCAATGCCAGCTTTAGTGAAAGATATTCACTAATAAACCCTAACGAATATATGTACGGCAAAATGTTCTGCTTAAAATTGCTTTATTATATAGAGATAAAATCATAGATTTCAAAATGTGTACTTATGTGAACATGTGAAAAAAACACGAACTTGCAGGAGTTTGGCCCAACCTCCCCAGTGGGTCTTTCTCCAGAATGACTTTCCAGTTTCATTCTCAGTTCCCATCACACCTTATTCTCTGAATGACCCTTCCCATCAGAAGTACCTCTCCTACAAGGCCAGAGTGAGAGAACTGGGATTGTTCATTCTGGAAAAGAGAAGACTTCTCAGTGACCAAATTGCAGCCTTGCAGTACCTGAAGGGAGTTGAGAAGAAAGATGGAGAGAGACTATTTACAGGAGGAGACAAGATAAGGGGAAATGGGTTCAAACTGGAGAAAATAGGTTTTGTTTAGTTATTAGGAGTAAAATTCTTTCCTGTGAGGGTGGGCAGGCCCTGGCACAGGTTGCCCAGAGAAGCTGTGGCTGCGCCATCCCTGGAAGTGTCCAAGGCCAGGTTGGATGGGGTTTGGAGCAACCAGGGCTAGTGGAAGGTGTCCCTGCCCGTGGCAGGTGGTGGAACTGGATGGTCTTTAAGGTCCCTTCCCACCTAAACCATTCTATGATTGAAGTAGGGGAGGGTGGCACAGCAGATTCCTCCAGGTGACCATGATGTTTTATTATTTGTTGCAGTTAACAAACTATCACCTGCCTGGATTGCAGATTCTGCTCTTTCCCTCAGGAAAGAGGCTGCCAGAAGGTTTATGACCTAGAGGAGAAGATCCATATCTCCTAATCTTAGCCATATGATTATCCTGTGCTAACATCACCCACTTCCCCTGGAGCACAGGATTTGTAACTATTACAGGACTTATTTTTACATATCTGAGGAAAACGCCTTGATTCCCACAAGCTGTCAGTTAATGTTACAATGCTCAACTGAGATGCTGCGAGCATCACCCACTCCTTAAAATGCTGATGATCTGCCTCAGATGTGTGATGACAGAAACACAAGAGCTGGGCTGTTTTGTAGTCCCCTTGTATTTTTAGCTTAGAGCAGTGATCTTGTGCTTCTTGGCTTGTGGTTTGTTTGCGGGGTTTGTTTTGTTTTTTGTTTGGGTTGGGTTGGGTTTTTGTTTGAGGTTGTTGTTGTCATTTTTAAAGGCTCCCTTGTGCTCCGCATGTTGACTGGGTAAAAGAAAAGGCTGCTCTAAAAATTTCTAAGTCATAAAGAGAGGGAGAGAAAAGCAGTAACAAAACAAGACAGAAAAAACTGAATGGGATATATAATTGGGATAACTGTATGGGATAACTCAAAGACAGTAGGTTTAGACTGAGTATTTGAAAGTCATTCTTCCCTGTGAGAGTGGTGAGGCCCTGGCACAGGTTGCCCAGAGAAGCTGTGGCTGCCACATCCTTGGAAGTGTCCAAGGCCAGGTTGGATGGGGCTTGGAGCAACCTGGGCTGGTGGAGCAACCTGAGATAGTGGAAGGCATCCCTGCTTATGGACGGGTGGTTGGAACGAGATAGTCTTTAAGGTCCCTTCCAACCCAAACCATATGAAACTGCTGGATTTAATCTTTCACTTGCAGTGCCAAGGCCCACAGAGCACTTGAGTCAGTGTCTGCAGTGATCTTTTCCACGGTGATATTAAAAGACAAAAAAGGTGAAGTTCTGAATTTTCCAAATCTGTTTCTGAGATTGGAGTTCGTCATGTAACACTCAGGATCCCACACTCTTTGTATGGGAAGGTTTGCTTGGGAATGGAGCTGATGTTACAGAAACAAAGAAAATATGCCTAGAAGGGAGTGCCCTTCTCCAGACTTTCCTTCCCTGGAAATAAGTGTCTCTTTGTAAATATTAAATATTTGATTATCGCCTTGTTAAGGCCTAGGTGCTGAACAGCACAATTCCTCAGAGACTACATGAAAATTAGCTTTGGTACAAGCCTAGATAATTTAGCAACTCAAATCAAGGTCAGTATTTGGACTGATAGAGAAGATGGAAAGTCAAGTAAGACTTTGACCTGCTTGTCGGTAAAATGCAATAATAAATCAATAATCATTGATGCTGGCACAGAGGTTTAAATGGCATTTTTGTGTATCATCCTTCAGATGAGTTGTACTTACTAAGCACAACTCACATGGTTGTTTTTTTTGCTGTACCTGTCAGAACTTTTATTTATTAGGAAGCTGGTTGCTGTTGACACTTTAATTTTAAATCCATAAAACCAACATAATAATATTATTCTGTGCAAAGTTTTAAGATGGGTATCTTCTCCTCCTCCCACTGACTGGTCTAAATGGCCATTCTATCAGTGCCAAAGAACTGATTTTTTTTTTTCATTTATTTAACTTTTTTTTCACCCTGGTTATGCAGTTTCAAATTAAAAGTGACCTGAAGTTTCAGAGCCTCCCTACCCCTGAGCTTCTGTGTGCAGTTCAGTACAGACTGTCCCTTTGATGAAACACGTTCAAGAAGTCTTTTTTTGAAAAGCCCTGACAGGATAATGTAGAATGGTGTTGGGGTCTCAGTGATTTGAGATATAGAAGCCTTGCTGAGGTCTCAGCTAAGGCTTTGAAGGCTTTGGCATGATGTTTGCACAGCGAATATGATTTCTGTGTTTTGGGTCTCATTCTTAGGCTAGAAAATAGTGTTCAGGTTGCTTGTCTTTCCTGGGGCAAGTAGCTGAGCATCCAGTGTATTTCACCTTTACTAGTTGGGAAAAGAGGCAATAAAAGATTTTAGTCTATTGCTTAGGATCTTACGATGTCATTTCAATGAAGTTAGATGTTAACTACTTCCATGAAACACTTTTTAATGGAGCACACTTTTGCCAGATGGGAGAAAATATGCCGCTTGCTGCTATTTTATTTTTCTGCATTTCCCTCAGGGTCCAACTATACCGCAGCCATAACCCAATCCCCAAGCCCACTCATGCGCAGGTTGCCATCTTACCCCAGTAACAGATCCTGAGCCGAAGGGGTCCAAGCACTTTTCTGAAACAGGTGGGATATTTGAGGATGCCTTAATAGCACTTGCATTTCAAAAGTTTAGGAAGATCAAAACAAATTTGTTAGCACCTCATCAGCCCTCCCGGTTCAATGAAGTTGAACCAACTTTTCTGTTTGCAGTTATTTGTATTTTAATCCTGGTTTCAGGTTTAGATTTCTCAGCATGCAGCTGTGTGAGCAACCATATTCAAGTGTAGGCCGTTCCTTGTGATACTGCATGCTGCAGTCCACCAAGAGTTCTAGTTCTTGCAGTTCTTTCCCTTTCACAGGAGACGAAGCGGGGCTGGAAGCCCAACCTATAGAACCCTGACCAGCTCCAAACTTTGACAAAGGTATGTGGGTTCATGTGATTTTTCCCCTCCTGGCAGCAGAACCAATTGAGACCATGCAGGTTTCTGCCTCAAATTAGCTCATGGGTCTGGGATATGGGAGAGGTTTAATGAGGGTGTCATGCATTTAATACCATATGTTTCAGACCATTTTTGGCTGTGATTTTCAGTGCCACCAAGACTTTGATTGCAAAGACTCAGGCCAGGGTTTGACTATCAGTAGTTACTGCTTCCTGCAGTTAAATATGCAGAAATATATGCCAAGTGCTTAGGAGCATGAGTCCTGAAAGGATTCTACCTTTCCTAGTTTTTCATTGCCCAAGGCAACACAGTTGTCTAGAAATAGTTAATGGTGCTCCTTGCAAAGCCTCATTCCCCTTTAAGGGTCATCATTATCTCCATTTTAAGGCTGAACTGAGATTTAAATTTAACTTCACGTTATTGAGATGCAAATCACCCTGGTCTCATAAGTATTATATGTTTAAATCATATTTTTCATCATGAAACTCTCTCCCTTTTTTTAAAGTGTTTCCCTTTAAGTACATTTTTCCATTAAACTAAATATATGTTTAATTTTTTTCTCCTCCAAAGGCAAGGTCCTTTCAACTCATGCCAGTGTTATTATTTCTCAAAACGAGTTTCATCTTGATCCATAAACATTTTATGCCAAGAATAATGCCGTTTTAAAGACAATAAGTGCCTATTTCTGCCTGAGGCCATCGGAAACCCCGTAAAGGAGGCAGTAGGAATTAAAGACACTTAATCATATTTCCCCATTTTTAACTGTTATTTTTTTACACTCTGAAGCAGTTTTTCTATCCTTGCTGAGTCCTATTAAATGCCATAAATCTTAATTAAAGGTTTTTTTATTTTTTTTTATGAAATCTGAGCTGGAAAGAACATTTCTTATTTTTAAGACTAGCACTGTGTGCAGGCTTATAAAACAAAAAGGACTTTTACACTCACAGGGTTTCAAAAGTGATTATTGCTGCTATTATGTCAAATCAGTACCATAATTATTATTATTGTTAGGTTTGGTGTTTTTATGATTATTGTTAATGCCTGAGCTTTGCATTTCCTGTGCACAAGATGTGGAGAAAGGAATAGCTTACACTAAGTGCATATCTGTATGGAAACTACAGGAAGGCTTATCGATATATACCCATCAGCACAGGAATTTGGATTTATCATATTCATTATGAGGTGGTGTGGGTTTTGTTGGTTTGTTTGTTGTTGTGTAGTTTAGTTTTTGTTTTCGGTTTTGTTTGGATTTTTTTCTTTTTGACGCAGGAGCAGTTTCAGTTAGGTAGGCTTAAATAACAGATCTTGTTTGGTGTGAACTTTCATTCGGTTTATTGAAGCCAAGAGAATTACATTGCTTTATACTAGGAGAAATGTTCCCTCCGATATTGTCATTTTCCCACTGTTCCACATACGTTTCCTATTGAGAGGAAGGAGGGGAGCAAAGTTTCACTGTCTTATCTGCATTGGTTGGAAGAAATAGGTACTCCACACCTCTCAAGACAAGACTGTATTTGTAGTATCTCCCTGTAGCCGAAATGGAAAACACAGTGGAAAGGTTTTGATCTGAAGCCCGTTAAATTCAATGGGAAGATTTGTGCCGGCTCTTGGTAACAAGCAGCATTTGCTCTGCTTTAATGGCACCCTCTGGAAATATATCACTTGACAGCCTTGTTCTGAGCCCCAAGGCATTTTAACAGCCTGCTCCGAAGTCAAAGAAAATCAGCATGAATTTTCCCAATAATTTCTCCACCTATTTTGATTGAGTTCCTTACAGACTGATTGAGGCAGATACCGATTGCAGGAACCTTCCCTGGGCAGGGAGCACTGCCCACCAGGCTACAATGGTTTTCCAAACATTTCTCACCACTGATGCCATCAGAGAGGGTGTCATTAAACTTGACAAATTACCCAGCGCTCCTGATGCAGAGAAAGTAGCAGCACAGACATATCCACGAAGGCAGTCCATCTATTCACAGCTTCCATCCTGCCAGGCACTCAGGAAGCCTGTTGGCTTTCCGTGGGATGATTTCAGACTTCACGTGAAGGTTAGTTTGGTATTTGCACTCTAACATGCTCACAGTTGGTAATGACTCGTCCTTTTAAATGTGACTCTTGTATCTGGAGTTTTCCCAGTTAATACTAACATTTTTCTGTGCTCTGGAACACAGAACAAAAGAATGGGTAGAAGCTTTGCAGGCCGAGGAACAAACTGCTGGGCAGAGGTGTGAGTTGAGAGCACGAAAATGTGGTTCTCTGGTCATTAAGCACATGAATAAAGTTGCTCCTGTGAGTAATGCTGCTGAGTCAACAATGAAACATTCATGTGAATAAACCTACCTATGGCTAAGTCTTTGTGGGACTGCAACCTCGTGCTCTCACCTTCTGCTGCAAGGTCACCACGTTTCCACAGCTGTCAAGTCAACCAATGAGACACCAGTGGCTTTTATTAGATACTCATAGTTACTGTTCCTTAACATAACGTGACCTTCCTCAATGAAGCCTGAATCAAAAGGGCATTGATTTACTAGCTGTGAAGTGATGTTTCTTCACTGGCATCTAATAATTTATTTTAAAACATGGGTTTGCCAGGAAAATCTCTCACAATTTTAGAACCACATCTCCTCTTCCAAAAGGCATTTTGGAAGATAGCAAAAAGGCAAAGAGAATATGTTTCCCATCGCATACCACTCATAGAATTTATTTCGGGTAGCTTTCATGCCTGCAGCTACAGTATCGCACTTCTACATGGGTACTGACTTTGGGAAAAAAGCAGGAAGCACTTATTCCAAATCACAAATCAGTTGCTGTGGTAGTTTCCATTTCATTCACAGTAATAATTACATGGTTGCAGCTATTCTGGAGCTTCCTAGTGAAGGATCATAATTTTCATGCTTCCTCTAATTTATAAAGGGTGAAGCACCATGACAGGGAAAGAGAAATAACCAACCAGTCAATATCTTTTTCTTTTCTCAAGATGGTATAATTTTGGGAGCAAGGATCATAAAAGAGAGATAAAACTTTATTTTGAGGATACTTTGATAAGCACTAGTAGAAGGAAAGACCATAAGCATTCTGGGGTCATAAATGAAGGGGAGAAAGAGTGGTACTGAGTGGGGTCACATAATTAGAGAACCAGCTCTTAGGAGAGGATAGATCAGTATTTCCCAGACTTCAAAAATACACATAAAGTAATCTATTTGGGCAAAACACAAAAATTAAAGAAAAAAAATTATGTATACAAGGATAATCTTTTGCAGCATTACTGAAACAGACTGTATTTATGGCAGAAACATTTTAGGAAGAGGGTTTGATATTATGGGTCCTCATTTATTTATTTATGTATTTTTTTTGAAATTGCCCCTTTTTTTGTGTGTGTGTGTGTGTGTGTGTGTGTGTTTGGAGCCCTTGTAGGGTTTCTTTGCTTGTTTGCTTGGGTTCTTTGTGTGTGTCTATTTTTTTATTTTTATTTGTTTGTTTGTTTGTGGAGGTTTTTGTTTGTTTGGTTTAGTTTGTGTTTTGTTTTTCGCTCTCCTGCTTTCCTGGGACTGTGCTCCTGTGTGATCTTACAAGGATTTTAACAGCCATTTCACAGGCCCCAGTCTGACACCTTCCAGACACTCAGTAGTCCATATACTGTAGTCTGAGGAACACATGACAGGACAATTTCTTCAGGCTCCAGCCTGCTTTATTTGCTATAATGCTGTGATCTTGCAAGTTCTTGGGTTTAGAAGTAATTTAATGCACGTGAGCAGGGAACTGACATAGGTCCTTTTGGGTTGTTTTAGCTTAATTTAATTTTTCGGTTCATGACATATCTTGTTGAAAGGTGATTAACTGTGTTTTTGATTGACTGTTATACTGCTTTTCCTCTTATTTTTTTTTTTTTTAAACAGTCATGGATAGAAGCCCCTCAAAATCATAATATTAACAGAAACTCCTTCCACAACCTCCAGCAAAGGTTAGTGAGGTTCGTCTATGTTTTCCGGTCTTGGTTTTTAGTTGTTTTGTCAGCTATGTACACAGACTTAAATATATATACATACCTACACCCATAGGTATTTAAGTATGCACACAAACAAGTCCTGAAGGCAAGTGTTGGGTACGAACCTAGAGTATTATTACAGCTATATTTTGAGGGAAGCTTAAAGATGGCTTTTCCATATGAACATTTTGAATGCAGCTCACAGGTTGAGAGGGTAAATACGACTCCTGGCTTGGTACGGAAATGTACTTTATCCCAAAGCACTGTTACAGCTATGCCATTGACACCAGATGGCTGTTCTATATCTGGAACTGATCAGGTTAGTTCTCCTCCTGGCAGTCAGGTAAGGAAATCAAATGGGAGATTGTTTGGTGGGTTTTTTTTTGGGTTTTTTTGTTGTTTTGTTTGTTTGTTTTAATTCTCTCTCTTTTTTAAAAAAAGTTCTTTTCAATAAAACCTCTTTTCCTTCCCAATGGTGAACCTGGTACTACTAACCAAACAGGAAGAGAGTAGTACTGTTTTCAGTGGGAAATAGGACCAACCTCAAAACTGGGACACATGGGCAGGTATAGGTGGAGTGCCTTAATTTATTGCATTGCACCTGTTCTATGATTTTAAATAAATTTTGGTTTTAGTATTCTGTATCAAGTGTTTGTCTAAAGTCACTGTCACTTTAAAAAGTGAACCCTCATTCAAGGATTATTTCGTATCTAAAACCAGCACCTAGACTGTTCTAGGTTTTAAAATTAGTTACAGATTATAAAAATCTCTGTTGTGCCCTCAGGAGAAGTACAGATGAGTATACAGTGCTGGACTTGGACCTGCTGTGGCTTGAAGTGAAAAATCAGAATCTGAAAACATCAGATTTTATAGATTATGGGATTCAGATTTGCTCTGGTAGCTGAGTTTTATGGCTCACGTCCATTTTTATAATGACATTATATTAACTTTAGAAAAGACTCCCCAGCAACTTAATAGGCAAATTATAGCAAATAATTATCAGTTCTTAGCTCAGTCTTTTTTTTTCTTCTTCTTCTTTTTTGGTGGGTTTAAGTAATGCAAGTACTTGAATTACATGATTATTTATGGAATAACATCATAGTAAAATATTTTAGTAAAGAAACAGCAATTTGCTGATAATTAGAGAACCAATGTATAAAATTATGCATTCATGCTGAAGAATGTCTGGTCTGCCTTGAACAGACACAAACACATTTTCATGAGCCTGTGTGCTGTTTGTCTGGACATCTGAACATAAGAAGCTTTGCTTCTGGATGAACCAAAGGACATCTTTACCTCTCTGAGAAGGCAGTGGAGGGAGGTGTTGATGTCAGTGAGAAGGGCATGGTGAGCTGATACCAGATGCACAAACACTCAGCCAGACTTGTGCATGTACAAAGAACTGAACCTGATCATCTGAGCCAGGACCAGGAAATGACTATGCATCTGAGACTCAAACTACAGACTGTTCAGGAAAAAAAAGACCCAAACAACAACAACAAAAAAAAACACCCACGAAAAACCAACCAAACAAACAGCAAAAGAAAGAGAAAAGAAAGAAAATTAAAATTAAAAAAAAAAAAAAAAAAAGAGGAAGGAATAAGTTGGGAAGAAAAGG
>VWZG01010606.1:23517-50612 GCA_013396735.1 Grallaria varia
AAAAAAAAAAAAAAGAGGAAGGTATAAGTTGTGCAGAAAAGGTGTCCATTCCAACAAAAATATAGATGTTCCTTCTCTATGATTTCACCTTTTTTGTGACCATTTCCTTATCACTTGTTTTTTTTTTTTTTTGCTCTCAGTCAATTTCTTAACCAAGTGGTGTGTCCTGGAAAACACAATTTCATGATAAATTAAAAAAATATTTCAGGGATTGAAATTTCTATAGATTTTGAGCAGGCAAAGTTGAAAGACATCAACTGAAGTTGTTGCTGTCAGCCAACTTTTTTCATTCCAAGAAGATAAAAATTATTCCTTCAGAGTTTTTATCAAAAATAGATTTTTGGCTACTTAAAAATATCTCCTTTTTTCTCTTTTTTTAACTAGTGAAAAATCTACTTTTTAAGTGGACTATAATGACAATACTATTTAATGTAATGTACATACAAGTATTACATTCTTGCCCTTTATATGTAAAAGTCAAATACAGAATTTTACTGCCTCAAAAGGTAATTCTTTTGGGGTTCTAACTGAAATATTTTTGAAATCTTGATCATTTCAGTTTTTAAATTTTTTCTCTGATTCAGGTAAGAGAAAATGAAAAGACGTTTACAGTATCAGAGGTACATGCAGATTATTTGTACCTTTAAATGCTGTTCCTTTCCCTGTGCCTCACCTTCCCACCAATGCTCATGGTGGCCCTGCAGGATCCTGGCACAGAGGGGAGGATGCTCTTGTGCTCCTGGTTCTGCTGCAGCCTGACTTTGCACTGTGAAAGCCAGCTCTTCTGCAAAAATGGGTTTATTATCCAAGACAAGACCTAGCTGAAGGGTTTAAACCAGGCTGTGGCTTGTGGCAACGGGAAGGACAAAAGTGGAGCTCAAGTTGTGCAGAAAACAGACATCATCTGTCTCCAGAGCAATGGAGTACACACCATGAACTGTGGATGTGACTGAAACAACAGGTTTGGGCTGAGGCTTTGGGCACTGAACTGGGGAAATGGGCTGTTCTCAGAAATATGGTATTTTATATCAGGTATATAATACATGTGTTTTCTCAAGGCAGGTTTGCTGCACAAACCGCAGAAAACTCAGGTGTCAGCCTACCAGCTGTAACCATTCATGTCACCCAGCCTTCCATGCTGTTTTTTGAAGGCATCAAGGTTTACACTTGTGACAGGAAATTGTCACAGATGTAATTACACGTGCAATATGGTAAAATCTCAGTGCTGTATGCATTACCACCCATCAGTTACCATAATCACTGTACAGATACAATCTGTGTCCTGATAAAACACAGAGGTTCATAACATGCTATATGTTGTGCTCACAAAGAAAACCCTACCTGGGACTCAGAGCCCTTTATCCACTTTAATTGTTATTACTTTTAGCTATGTGGTACCTGAGAGATAATTATTCTCTTATGTTCTCAGAGAGCAGAAGCCATTCAGGCAGATGAATTTTGAAAATGAAAACCAGCAATCTGGATGGGGAAGAAATTGTTCACTCCTGACCAGGTTCTTCTTACTGGTTGAAAGGCCCCTTGTGATTTGGACCACAGAATAATTCAGGTTAGAAGGGACTGTTGAGGGATATCTGCCCCAGGCTCTCCTGCTCATGGAATCATAGAATGGTTTGTGTTGGAAGGAACCTTAAAGATCATCTCATTCCAACCCTCCTGCCATGGGCAGGGACACCTTCCACTAGCCCAGGTTGCTCCAAGCCCCGTCCAACCTGGCCTTGGACACTTCCAGGGATCCAGGGGCAGCCACAACTTCTCTGAGCAACTGGTGCTAGGGCTTCCCCATCCTTATAGTAAAGAACTTCTTCCTAATATCTGATCTAAATCTCTCCTCTCTTACTTTAAAACCATCCTCCCCATCCTCCCTTTTCCTATCACTATGTGCCCATGTAAAAAGTCACTCAGCCCTGTTGCGTGGGATCAGCCTATTCCAGATGCTGGACTCAGCTTCAGAAAGTTTCTGACAGCTGGTTTATCCACGCCTGCAGGCTTGAGGTCCTTCTGAACAAAAATTTTGGCTTCCAGCATGTCAACATCTCAGTAGAACTCAGTGTACTCACAAACATAGTGAGAAGGCATGCCATCCCCTTTTCCAGGCTGTCAATAAAGAGCTTGTGGAGTATTGTCCCCAGTAGTAATTCCTGTCACTGGACACTGGCTACAGATTGGACTTTGTATCACTGACCGCCACATTAAAAGCCTGGTAATAGAGTTAATTTTCTACCATCCAGCTAATTTTCCACAGTCTTCATAGAATGTTTATTTAGTTTATAACTTGGCAATTTGGTTATGAATATATTCTGGGACCCTGGGACAAAATGTTTTCTCAAGTCAAGGTGTGTAACACCTGCTGCTCTCTCCTTGTCCCCAGGGCCATGATTCTAATCTCAAACACTAAAGTGTTGTGTAGAGTGGGAAACTGAGGCACAGGTGTTTGACTATCACACTGGTTCCTAGGGTTGCAGTAAAGGATGTTAAGAAGGTAGACACAGTTTCCTCAAGGGCTTTGAAAGGTTTGTGGCTTTTGAAGGGTAAGAAAAGTTTTCTGAATCTTGGTAAGAGTGAGTGGAGTACAGCTGCTTGTGTTCAGAGTCCTGAGTCCCAACAGCACATCACTAATCCACCTACGTGTGAAAAATATAGTTTTAATTACTCTGTGTTTGCTCTCTTTATGGCCATCCATTCTACTGTTTGAAATTAGTCTTCAGTGTTTCAGTCTACCCCACTGGCATGAGTGAAGAATCCCAACAAAAACATGGTCCTAATTCAACTAGATCAGGGGCACCCCATATTTTTCAGTTAAACAAAGGCAACTCAATGCTTAGATCATCTTTCTTCTTCCAGCTGCTGCCCCTTGCCTGGCGTGTAAATTTAGAGCCCTGGTGCTAACCATTGATTTTGTTCCCCAGGATCCCAAGGGGACACATCCTGCTAGGTTTATTTGTGAGGAAACCCATTCCACTGCTGCACAAAGCTGGCATTGTCAGGAAGATTTAGCTCCTGATGGTAAGACATCTTTCATTGTGAATTCTACTCATCATAAGGAGCTTACAAATCCTAAATCACAGTGGGGCCACTCCTTCTTTTGCTCTCAGTGCACCATCATAACTCTTCTGCCTTAACTGTCAGAGGAATGCTGTCTATGCCTCTTATCAGGCCTGGGTCAAAGGTGAATATCTGAGCTTCTTGGTCAGGGTGATACAAAGTGCTGTGAAATATGGTTATAACAATGCTTCAGGAATCTCAGAGGCCATGCTGTAAACGCACAAGAGGGTCTGTGTGAATCTGTTTTTTGTCTCCCACTGCAGATGTGATGCTACCTCGAAAGGAGAGGTTAAAAATCCTCCTGAAAATAGCTTTTGTGTTTGCATCAGTGAGGGGGAGTGGGCTGGTTTTTAGCCATTGATGGCATGGGGAAACAGCTGGGAGAGTGTTTTGCAGAGCTATCCCTGCTCTGTGAGCTTGGTGATGCAGAGCAGTAGCGTAAATAGGCTGATAACTTTTGGACTCATTCAGTAACCTTTCAGCACTCCTTAAAAATAGAGTCCTTTGTTCATGGGAAGAAACAAAATAAAACAAGAGTTTCTTCCATGAGCTAAAATCTTCTTCTAGTTATCAACTATCCCTCCGTTAGACAAGAATTTTTTCCCCTTCTTGGTGGACTTTTGGCATCCAATCTGGTCCCTGCTAGTTTTCTTCAGAAAAGAAAAGGGGAAGATGGAAAACAGAATCACACAATCATTTAGGCTGGAAAAAGCCTCCAAAATCATTGAGTCCAACAGTTAATCAATATAAAGGGTTTTTCAGTCTTTCTGGGGCCTGAACAAATGTTGGCTGTGGAGCACTCAAGCAAATGACAATAAGGGATAGAGGAACTTCTGTGGGCTGGTGCCAGGCGGCAGGGGAAGGGTGCAGGGGCTGTCAGACAAAGTGCTGTTTTTCACTATGGAGCAGGGAGAGGGCAGATTGGTGGCATGGTGATTAGAGGAGAAAGGCCAAACGCTGCCAGTGTGTTCTGAACCTGTAATAATCATAATCAAAGTAAAAACTGCTGTATGATAGAGCATGATTTTCCTAAGTCTAAATGTGTAAAAAGAGGAGGGAGTCTGTTGCCTCTTGCTGCAGAGGTCGTGCTAAGTGGGAAGGGACCCACGAGGATCATCAAGTCGAGCTCCTGGCCTTGCACATGACCATCCCCAAGAGTCACACCCTGTGCCTGAGAGGATCATCCAAACATTTCTTGAGGTCTGTTAGCCTTGGTGCTGTGCCCACTGCCCTGAGGAGCCTGTTCAATGCCCAACCACCTTCTGGATGAAGAACTTTTTTCTAATATCCAAACTAAACCTCCCCTGACACAATTCAGGCCATTCCCTGGGTGCTGTCCCTGGTCCCCCCAGAGCAGAGATCAGAGCCTGCCCCTCCTCTGCCCCTCCTGAGGAAGTTGTGCCTGCAATGAGGTCTTCCCTCAGTCTCCTCTTCTCCAGCTGGACACACCAAGTGCCCTCAGTGTCCTCACACACTTCCCCTCCAGGTCCTTCACCATCTGCATTGCCCTCCTTTGGACTTAATAACTTTCTTATATTGTGGTGACCAAAACTCCCTCAGTATTCAAGGTGAGACTGCACCAGTGCAGATCAGGAGAAACAAAAGAGGCATTTCCTCTGCACATTTAGGTAATGGGCAGAATCTAAACAGTCCTCTAAACCTGTAGACAGCCCTGTTGAAGCAAATGAAGGTCATTCCCTCAAAGACTTGTTACATGTCCCTGAAAGGAATTAAAATAAAAATGTGCTTCTGTGTTTTGCAGCAAACATGCTGCAATAATATTGTGAGCTTAAATTTAGCATTCACTGAGCAACAGATTGCACTCCCATCATCATAGAACATCCTGAGTTGAAAGGGATGCATGAGGACCTTTGACCCTGCATAGGACAGCTGTGAGGATCACACCATGTGCCTGAGAGCATTGTTCAAATGCTTCTTGAACTCTGGTAAGGTTTTTACTGTGACTGCTTCCTGGAGAACCTGTTCCAGTGCTCAACCACCCTCAGGGTGAAAAACCTTTCCCTAATACCCAGCCTAAACCACCCTCCTGACACACCCTCGGGTCCTGTCAATGGTCATCCCAGGGAAGAGATCAGTGCTTGTCCCTCTTCTCCCCACAAGGAAGCTGCAGACCACGATGAAGTCTCACACCAGACATATTCTGCTCCAAGCCCTTTTGGTCTCACCTCTGTTCTCCTTGCCCCTTGCACTCCCTCTGTCCCTTTGTACCTGACTCCTCCTCCCCAGCATACCGAACATCCAGGAACCTTGTCGTTAATTACCGTGGTAATGATTTGCAACCTGTGTGGTGGTGTCAGGAGGAGAAGCACAGCCTTTGCAAGGGTGCAAGGATCAATCAGGCTCAAGGCAAAACAGAAAGACGTGTTTCCAGCCGGTTCTAGGGGTTGGTGATGACAAGCACCTCTGAGCATAGATGTTTGGCTGTCAAGTGGGTAACACAGTTGGGAATTCATCCCATGGGAAGGGAAAAGGGCCTTTTCTGTTTTACTTTTCTCTTCTGTGCTCAACTTATTTGAGCACACACATCAAGGAAAAAAAAAATGCTGGAGGGTTGTGGGGGAGGAGCTGTCCATGGAGAATTTCCAAGCCTGTTGTTAATCAAACTGTTCCCAGGGTTGGTGTTCCTGCCACTCTCTGGCCGTGCTTCCTCCTCCCCTTTTCTAAGCTCTACTATAAAGTCTTTTTTTCAAGGGTTGTGTCAAGAGGCTTTGCAGACTTCAGATTTTTGATGTCATAAAGTGCAATTGGATATATCAGAAATATGAGGACTAGAGGAAAATAAAGGTCTCAGGCCTGGCTATTTTCTTAGCATCTTCTGATTACATAGTAATTCTGTCAGTATTGTTAAATAATATTGTAGTGGTAACAAAGAATAATAGCCAAATATAAGAGATTTAGTATGCTATGTAGGAAAAAAAAATAGATTCTGCGTTAATTGAATAGTCAAGAAAATGTGAGAATGAATCCAAGAATTTACAGTTCTGACAGAACCAGAAAACAACAGATTTTAAAACAAAAAATAGACCTTAAACTATCTGCTTTTTCAACCTCCTATGTAACAAAGCTATATATCATCCAACTTTTTAAAGTAGAAATAGCAGATTAATTTCCCTTTTTTCCTTGTTACATTTTTTAAAAATGGGAGAGGACAGCAAAGGCATGAAAAAAATTGATGCAAAGTTTTCCCAGAGTTGGAAATTACAGGTGCAAACTTGTACAACACTCACATATATATTTATACACATATATATACATACATTTATATGTATATATATAAAGATGCCAGAAATAGGGCAGCAATCTGCTCCTTTTCATGCAGTCACAGAAGGGTATGGATGGGAAGATCTTTTAGGTGCAATTGGCAGCAGGTCACTCCCAGACTCTTGCCCGAATACAAGCACAATGAGAGCTTGTGGAGCAGATCCCATTTGCTTCTGCATGTCACACCAAAAGAAAAACTTGAATCCTACCTGTTGTTCAAGCTCATGCAGAGAAGAGAAGTTGTGGATACAAATTTCAAATACGGTAGGTGGGTGACCCCAAACCCACTAGTGTAAAGAGCAAGTGAAATGGTTTGTAGCTGGTAACGACTGAGTGTCCAGCACTACTCTGTGGGATAGTTTCTATACATGAATATTACTATTTCCTTATGCTAATAATGCTGACAATTGTATGAGAGGGAGTGGGATATGTGTTCTTATACTGGCTGTGATGCTGGTTTGGTTGGCTTCAGTGAAATTT
The DNA here is from genome assembly GCA_013396735.1 of Grallaria varia. Taxonomy (NCBI): domain Eukaryota; kingdom Metazoa; phylum Chordata; class Aves; order Passeriformes; family Formicariidae; genus Grallaria; species Grallaria varia. The sequence goes on from VWZG01010606.1 coordinate 30,343, forward strand.
TGAGGGATGTTCTAAACAAAACAAGAAGTTCCCTGGATATTGAGGGAGTTGTTGCAAACACAGTGGATATTTTTCACATTTAACTAGGTTGTTCAACTGATCTAAGTAACAACAGCTGCATCTTGCAGTCATTAGTATGGACAAAATCTTGAACTGAAAATGAACACTCATAAAGTATAATTGTCCTATAAATTTCTGTATATAATATATCATATATGGAGACACATACTTAGTTACAGAGATGCTAGAGGAAAGAAGAAAAGTATCATTTTCAACTTAGAAAGTATTGATTTGTGGTTTAGAATGCTAACTTTCATACTTTAATGAAGGAAAAAGGGTGTATTTTTGTGCTTCTTAAGATAATTAATGAAGCCAATGAAAACTTACATGTCATCAACCATAATCTTTTCTAGAAGAAGTGCTTTAGGAAAAGCAAAACTATCGAGTGCATGCAGTGAATCATAGACTGAAATCACAGGCTAATGTAGTTTTAGAGGAACCTCCAGAAGTCAAATCTTCAGCTCAAAAGAAGATTTGATTGGACCCGATAACCTAAATCTCTACCAAGGTAATGGAAAAAGTAGGGCTTTTTATCTTGAAATACCTTAATTTGAATGTTATTCTGAGGTTAAATCTTGTACCACTCAGCATTATTGAGGTTTGTTAGGTGTCAGTGTTGAGGTTGCCTTAGCAAGGAGCAGGAGACCAGCATTGTTTCAGACAGGCATTGAGAGTAAAAAACTGCCTTGAGTGCAACAAATTTCTGAGTCACCCTAACGCTGCTCCCTCAGAAGGGGAGGGAGCAGTGCCCTCTCATTTCTTTCACCTTTAGACATCAAAATTATAACTGAACTACTCTTGCCAAGCTCTTTTTCAGCCAACCAAGAAAAGAGTTGTATAGCCTGATCCTCCTGACCTGCTGTAAATGTCTTCTTTGGGATTTGATGAAAGCATTTCAATGCTCCTCTTTCTCTCCACTGGCCGTAGGGGCTATATCTCGTCTGATATCTGTAAAACAGCAGGAACATCAATCTGATTAAACATTTCTAGCCAGCTACCTATAGCTCACATTATAGTTAGCAGAATAAGAGTGTAATCCAGCTCACCTAAAAGTAGATATCTTGTCAGATCACAGAGTTGTGGAATGGTTTGTGGGTTGGAAGGGACTTTTCAAGGCCATCCAGTCCAATCCCCCCTGCCATGGGCAGGGACATCTTCCACTATCTCAGGTTCCTTCCAGCCCCATCCAAAGCGCCCTTGGACACTTCCAGGGATGGGGCAGCCACAACTTCTCTGGGCAACCTGTGCCAGGGCCTCACCACTCTCACTGTAAAAAAACTTCTTCCTTCTATCTAATCTAAACTGACCCTTTTTCACCCCTTGTCCAATCGCAACAGTCTGCTAAAAAGGTACCCATCTTTTGTACAGGCTACTCTTAAGTACTAAAGGCCTCAACAAATTCTTCCCTTGTATGAACTGTATAAACCTCTGGTGGTTAGATCTTCACTGAGGAGAAAGTGAGAACATGGTAAACTTAGATGTACGAAATTAGGTGACTAATTCCATTTTCAGTGACTGAATTTGATCGGGTGTATTTCAGCATTTACACTTTGAACATTGTTGAGGTCTGGGCAAAATTTAGTCATGGGTTGACTCAAGAACTGGCTCAGACAAGTATCTTTTAAATAGCCAAATGTGAACTTTGAAACAAAGATAGATATCTTACTAAAAATGCTTGATAGGACAAATTAGAAAGATGCTATGTGATCTGTAAATCTTGTGTAGGCACACGTTTTAATGCTGATGTTAAAGAAATGAACCTGTTGGAGATTGGATTAATTCCCAGGGAAATAAATAGGAAGTGCTTATAGAAAACTTGGAATGTGGCTGAGGTGGGAAACTTTTACAGTTGCCATAATTTTTTAAGTTTCCACCCCTGATAAATTATAGTTACTTCCACTAACTGGAACATTCAGATACAATTCAATCGATTACAGAAGGAATTATTTTCTTATTCTCGTCCTCAAGAAATACCAAGAGCTCTATGGTGATGGCTCCTCATGGGGTCTTGTCTTCAGAGTGACCAAGGTGACATTATTTCACAGAAAGGGAGAAAATGGTACCTGCATTCAGTAGTTCTTACAGCAGTAGCCCTGAGGGGTATTTCCTCCTCAACTCCGAGTGCTTAAAAGATTAGTTTAAGCCATGAAGCAGGAAGGATTGCTTTGGTATGGTAATAGGAAGAATTGCACAGGAATCTCTTCTGAGTATGTCAGCTTCAAATGCAGGGTGGGGGTGGGGGGAAAGAAAGAATATCAGGGCAAGACAAAAGGGATATAAAGAAACACCTTAATAAACCTGAAGCTCTGAGATTCTGGCTCTCAAACCTGCTCAAAAAGTGAACTTATTTTAAATTCAGCATCATAGGATGCTGTTAAATTTCACTTCCTGGTGAAAGAAAAGTGATGCTGAAGCTGAGACATTTTAAAGTAAAATCTTGAACTGTATTTTTATTCCATAAAAGCTAATTTTCTCAGCAGTTGCTTTCTCTTGAGCTCATAGAGCTTTATTTATGACTGCAACATTGCTGATGAAAACAAAAACCAAAATGAACACCAAGAAACAAGACTGCTGTTTAAGAGAAGATGTTTAAGATGTTTAGCTATTTGTTAAGAATCTGTGTGACTTTTGTATGAACAGGTAGGCATCTGTTAAAGTAGAGTTTCACCGAGCAGCTTAATTAGCTCTTCATGCTATTTAATGTTATGTTAAATGACTTACCAGAAGTTATTAATTAAAGTATTAAAATCTCATTATTTGTTAGTAATGGGGCACATGGGAAGAGGGAAATGAATAGGACTTTATTATTAACAAATTTCAGGGAACGATGAGTAAATTGGATAAACAGAGGAAATGTACGTCTGGATGTTTCTAGTTATATACGTCATCTGACCATTTATACTTGTTACAGGAACCCTATGTGCTCATGTACATTCAAATATTTTAAACTCCTAGCACTGTTGGCTGGTGTTTTGAATAAACCTTTCCACAGCCAACTTTAGGAAACCAGGGCTTCCTCAAAGGGAGTTCTTGGCTCCTCAGTCAACATCTGCCTGTGTTTAGCCATACATTGAACCCACGGTTTGTGAATGGACATTTTAACATGACTTATTTTTCATAGTGGAGATTGCAAGTTATTTTCTTACTACTGGGCTGATTAAATGCTGTGTGTTGTGATGACAGCAGGAGATGAACCTCATAATCCTCCCTGCCTAACTCTTCCTGTGTCATATCTGCATGGAGGGAAGACTTGAACTTTCCACTCTTCCATCAAGGTCTCCAAAATCCCACAGTTTTCCAGGAGGTGAGCCTGTGTTTGGAGACCAGGGTTGCAGTTTCTGTTACTTCTCTAGAGGTATTTACAGTGCATGTGCATCTGAGTTACATTTCTGGGAGCAAATTGAGAGTGTGATTGACCTCATCAGAAATTATGCCTAAGTGTGGTCAGACGAATTTACCCCTGAACAGTATTGATAATATTGTTAGAGTTCATCTACCTTCAGTGGGAACCCAGATACTTTTATGGATTTATATTGATACCACAGATATCTTCAGGCAAGGTGTAGGAATCTCACCACAGCTTTAATTCGCCAGTGTTTTCCTGTAATGTGCATAGTGATCAAAGCAAATCTGAGAGTACATGGGAATAACCCCATCTGTTGGTGATGAAGGCTGGAATTACTCTGTCAAGTTCACCCTGTGGAAGAAAGAGTTGATGTAATGGAGGAAAATATCCATGTTGCATAACTCTGCAGCTTGTATATTAAAAAAACCCAAAACAGACCAACAAATAAACCATCAGGGCATCTAAGTGAGTTCCTTTTAACATTCCATCATTTTTCTTCCGTTGACTTTTCTATTGTGATCTTCTCGTTTTTTATGATTAATTTCTCATTAAAGCTCAGATTAAGGATATTGTTCAGAAAGTACCACCTTATTCCTCTGATAAGGCAAAAGCAGTTCTGGTTACATAGAGTGCATATGGAGCCAGCGAATGACTTAGAACTTCCACCTGGTCTTGTAAGGCATGTGAAAGAGAGGTGGAGATGGAATCTCTCAGAACTCGGATGGCACCCCCCGTTCTAACAAAATTAATAAGTAGATCTCCAAGGGATTCCGTAGTTTCTATATCTTCTACAGAAAATCTGAACAGATCTTCTCAGACTTATGCTGAAGTTCCCAGCAGGTCTCAAAGAGACCTTGAAAATTGTTCCTAATGAACAGCAATTATGAAAACTTAATCAAAAGAGTCAGCATAGATTTTGGTCTTTGTCCAAAATGAGAGGGAGTTGTTTGGTGCTTTCTCAACAATGGGACGAAAAGATGAATTCTGATCCTTTTGGATATTTACTGCCTACTACGTTATTGTAACAGCCTTGAGAAAAAAAAGCTAACAAGATCAACAACAGCTTGAATGCATTGACATGTGAAAAACTCCATAGGGTTTACATTTTGTCTGATTATGCAGCACGTCAGCTGGGGCAAGGAGGAATGCTGTGCTCAGCTGTGGAAATATTTCTGGTCACTGAGAAGTATTTTGGCTAGGTCTCCTCCCCAAAATCAAAGTGTCATGTGCCAAGCTGAACCACACAATTTGTTGATAAATTCCAAATATATGTGTATGGAGGGTAAAAAAGTATGCATGGTAAAAAAGTATGCATACTAAAAGCATAAAGTTGAAGTTCTGCTTATCAAAAACATCTCGTAGTCAGTGTTAAGCATCATTGTTAATATCTCGTGTTCAAAAGTGGTAAAAAAAATGTCAAAAAATACTAGAAATTAGACACAACCCCCCCAAAAATATTAGTTATTATATTGATTCATGTTTTGTTTGTATTTGAAATTATTCTCAGCAGAGAGTATGGGAGAATAGTATTAAAAGTGCAGTGGTGCACTGGCTGAGTTCCATTTGAGGAGGTGCTTGACTGTGGTCATAACAGCTTCAAAATGAGATAGCCAGGGTGGATGGGGGTTGTGAACGGTGTCCATAAACTTGTGAATGTTTTATGGCAAAAATGCATAGGAAATAATAATTAGTTTTTTCACAGTTAAGAAATAATTATCAGAGGGCACTGAACAAAATTTTCAGACAAAAGTTTTAATGCAAATCTGATGATGAATTACTTTGTAATAAAATGCATGGTTAAACTATTAACTTGATTCCAGAACATATTGTGGAGATCAGATATTTATTATTGAATTCAGTCATTGAGAAACAAGCTGCTGCTTGGAAAGTTCATAAGATAGTGGAACAGGGAGGTTGCACTAAGAGGAGGATTCTATTCTATTACTTCATGGCTCAGATCTAAAATATTTTCCTAAGCATCTGCTATTAATGCTACTACACATAAGATAATAGGCAAGATAAGTGTATGGCACAAACACTTATTTTTACATTTTATGTTTAGATAGGTAGATAGATAGATAGATAGATAGATAGATAGATAGATAGATAGATAGATAGATAGATAGATAGATAGATAGATAGACAGACAGACTGATTGATTTAGTAAAGTGACCCAAGTGTATTTAGCTGAGGAAGAGGGTCAGTAGGAACACGCAGAGCAAATAAAAGGGAAAATATTTCTCTCAGAAGGTATTTTCACCACTTTTATATTTTGACATCCTCACTCAGAGAAGGCAACACACCAAATGGTTGGGATTTTACCAATCTAAAGTGAGCCCTTAAATAGTTAATCTGGTTTAGAAGGCACACCACTTCTCTGGAGACATTTTGGACAAGAAGACAGATGGCCCCCAGGCTGTGGCAGCCACAGTGTGTCACAGCCCAGGGCAGTGCCCGTCCCTGTGCTGGCACTGCTGAGGCACCTCCAGTGCTGGGGCAGGTCTGGGACCCTCACACAGGAGAGACACTGAGGGGCTGGAGCGTGTCCAGGGAAGGGAACGGAGCTGGGAAGGGGCTGAGGGAGCTGGGGGGGCTCAGCCTGGAGAAAAGGAGGCTCAGGGGGGACCTTCTCATTCTCTGCAACTCCGTGACAGAAAGGATGTATTCAGTCGGAGGTCAATCTCTTCTCCTGGGTAACTAGGAATAAGATAAAAGGAAATGGCCTCAGGTTGTGTCAGGGGAAGTTTAGGTTGAATGTTAGGGAGAATTTCTTCACTGAAAGGGTCATCCAGCCCTGGTAGAGGCTGCTCAGGGCAGTGATAGAGTTCTCATCCCTGGATGGATTTAAAAGGTGTGTAGCTGTGGCACATGGGGACATGGATTGCCACAAGTGGTGGCACGAGATTGGCCACAAGTGGTGGCCTTGGCAGTACTGGGTTAATGGTTGGACTCAATGACCTTGGAGGGCATGTCCAACCTTTTAGGTTCTATAATTCTTTAAATAGATAAGTCCACCCTCTTTCACTAAAGCTCAATCTCAAATAATTTTGTTGGGTACCCAGAGGTGATGACTAAGATTTTAGGGAACCTGACCTTCCCTGACAAGTCAAGGCTTACCGAGGATAGTTGGATATTTAAACACCTGGCCTGCTGTGGTTAGGTTGTGTGGTATTCTTTTTATGTAGGTGTTAAAGATATTTGATCCCCTGTATCTTTTGACTGTGTTTACTAGTTTAATTGCTTTTCATCTTTTTGTCATTCAAGTACAGGCAAGAACTGCCATGGTAAAAAAACATTTTAGTGCAAACAGAGCAGAAAAGCACAAAAATTTTGTTGTTGAAATGCCAGAAATTGTTGGGTAGATGTGAACTGCATCGGAGAGATAGGTTTAGTGACAAAATGCACCTTTGGCACAGGAAATGGCAAATCCTAAGCTTATATTAAGCCTAAAGGAATGTGTAATAATAACAATAATTAAAAAAAAAAGGTACTGAAGAATATTTGGCAGGATGTTTGAAGAAATATCTTTCTGGAGTTGTTAATTTCTGGTATATCTGTGAGGAAAAAATAGGATTCAGTGAAGACAACTATGAAAAGGAAAGAATTATGAACCTCATGTTAATCAGAATGAATGACAACATGAATAAAAATTTCAGAAACAATATTTTATTATTACCTTACAGATTTAACAAAGCTTTATAAACAAATAACTTTTTTTTTTTTTAAAATATGTGCCTAGGTAACACTGTATTGAAGATGTCAGGATTATGGTGTTGCTGATCTTTGTGCAGGATAGGAAGATAAAAAAAGAATTAAGTTTTCCACATTCACACATTCTGCACATTTGTTAAGTAATACTATTTTACAACAAATGAATAATTTTCATCCTCATGTTTCTCAGAGGACTTCACACAGTAACTCTGTGTTTGGAAATCCTGCCATGTGTCTGTGGGTGTCCTTGTAGACCATCAAGGTGTCACAAACATGACCCCCCCCTTAGCAAATAGGATGGGTTTATGAAGGGTCTAACTGACTGACATTTACATGAAAAATTCTTAAGTTGTTACCATCCATGACTTTCAAACCCACTGGGTGCCAGGATTATCACCCTCTTCAAATAAATGGCAGAACAGGGAGTATCCTCACAGCTCAACAAACAAACAAACAAAGGTAGAACAAACCAAATCTTGTTCTGCCAGTGCCTCCAATAAGAGATCAGTGTCACACGTGGGCATGCACACATATTCATTCATGCAAAGAGGGAAGGAACACTGAATCCTTCACTCTTTCACTGTAAAGATGCCAACTGCACCTCTCCTCTGACTTCCAGAGAGAAGATTTTGCATCTTACCTCTTCAGTTCTCTTCTGGGCTTCACTAAGAGTTGTAGAATCATGGAGCAGTTTTGGTTGGAAGGGATCTTAAAGATCATCCTATTCAGTCACCCTGCCATGGGCAGGGACACTTTCCACTAGACCAGGAAGCTCAGGATCCATTCAACCTGTCCTTGAACAGTTCCAGGGACAGGAAATCCACAGCTTCTCAGGGCAACCGGTGCCAGCACCTCACCACCCTCTTAATGAAGGATTTCTTCCTAGTATCTCACCTAATTCCATCAGTTTGCAGCCACTCCTCCTTGTCGTCTCGCTCCAGGTTCTTGTCCAAAGTCCCTCTCCAGATCTCTTGTAACCTCTTTAGTCACTGGAAGGGGCTCTAAGGTCTCCCTGGAACCTTCTTTTCTCTAGGCTGAGCAATCCCACTGCTCTCAACCTTTCCTCCAAGGAGCAGAGCTCCATTCTTCTAATCCTCTCTTGGCTTCACGGGTACATTTAATGTGTAAAGATTTTATCTAGATACAGATAATTACATTGTCTGTAGAAACTATAAAATTAGAACTACTTTTGACATCCCAAAAACCTACCTTCATGTATGAATTCCTTCATTTTCTTCTTGTCTCTGTGATGCATGGACCACATGCTGTAGCTAGAGGTTGATGAACATGACTTCCCTAAAAGCTGAGACAAATCTCAGACAAACAACAGATTACGATAAATTCAAGGTATCAGTGTAGCTTGGACTGGAGTGGCATGTGCTTCTGGTTATCTGTGGCCAAAGATTCAAGTCCAAAAGTGATCCAGAGGAGGTCTTCAGGACTAGCAAAGGGACCAAAGGAACTCTCACAAAGAGGAACTGCTGAACTGTGATGAAATCTCATGGGATTGCTCAGCCCAGTGAAAACAAAGGTATCAGGGAAATGAGTGCAGTCTCTCAGGAGCAAAGAATGAGAACTGAAAGGACAACAGTTACACAGGAAATGTGTATGAGCTGTCAACATATAAATTTTAACTGGAAACAACAGGAATAACAGAGAAGAAAAGGAGTTTGGCAATGCTCTCTTACCAGAGAAGGAAGGGACCCTCACACCATTAAAAAGGACTTTCTGAGGTGATTTCTGGTTTTATGAGAATCTCATTCTTCATGTCCCAGAATGTCTGGCCTGGTCTTCTGATGCACAGAGGATCTTCTAGCACTTCAGCAATGTGAGCAATGTGCATCTACTCACACCAGTTTCTCCTCCTCCTCTATCCCTCTGACTGCCCCTGATTGTAAAGATCTTTGGCTTCGAGATTGTGTCTTATATGCTCAGCCAACACTTACTCTTGTTAGCTCTTCTTGCTCTAAGTATTGCCTTAAAAGACTGCAATCACTTACTGAATACACTGAACTTGGTAGAGAAATAAAGTTTTCCAGGTGACTCCAATTCTGAGTCAAGGCAAATGACTTGTAAGTTTTAAATTACAAGTTCTCATGCCTACCTTTTTTTTTTTTTTTTTAAATTTGATTCACTGAACGAGTCAGTGGCTTCGTTTCATACATGGACTTGGAAGATGCCAATATTTCTTTGGGAAAAATTGAACTGAGCTGCAATTTGTATCTCCTTCGCTCTGTGTACACATTAGTGTTCAAATAGAGAATAGAAGCAGTCCACAGGACCAGCCCTCCCCTCATTTTCAAGAAGCCTTGTGACCTTCTTGATGGAAGTTCTTCTTTCTAGTGTAGGTGACAGTAGCACAGGGAGAATCACAAGGCAGCCCCACTGCCCAAATAATCACTGCTCATGTGCCTGCATTCAGAAACAACTTCATTGACCAATTCAATGAGTATTGTTAAACTAAGGGGTTCCTAGGAGAATATACCTCTGCTGCAGGAGAAGATTCTCCACACCCTCTCCATTCACAGGTGGTTGTTTTCATGCTGAGTTGCTGCTGCAGAGACTCTGCTGAAAGAAGAGACACAAAAGTTATTTAATTTCCCTCAAAACTGGATCATATGACAAAACCTGTATGGAAATAGGTCTATAAACAACATGCAATTCTAAGCAGCCAGCCGTAAAAAGTAATTAAAGAGGCAGTCTAAATCACAATAAAGTGCGTAGAATTTTAAATAGCCTGTCTAAATATATTCCTACCCTTCAGCCAAGTCATGCACAATCACTTGTTGATTCTTTTAACTACATATTAAAACCCATCTCTTCTACGGGACAAGCTTTCACATAAACACAGAAATAAAAATCCACTCTCACAAAACTTTTTTGCATTTAACTTTGTAAGAGGATGGGGGAAACCTGCAAGTAACTCAGTTTCCCCAGCGCTACCAGGCCCACCACTAACCCATGTCTCCAAATGCCACATCTACAAGGCTTTTAAATCCCTCCAGGGCTGAGAACTCCACCACTGCCCTGGGCAACCTGTTCAAATATTTGACTGCCCTTTCTGTGAAGGTATTTTTCCTAATATCAAGTCTAAACGTTCCCTGGCACAACTTGAGGGCATTTCCTTTTGTCTTGTTGGTCGCTACTAGGGAGAAGAGACCAACACCACTTCAAGGTTCCACCCTCCTATCAGGGAGTTGTAGAGATTGAGAAAGACCCCTCTGAGCCTCCTTTTACTGCAACCTGAGCCCCCATCAGGTCCCTCAGCTGCTCCTCATCAGACTTGTGCCCCAGATCCCTTCACAAGTGGTTAATTGATGGGTTGGATTGGGCCACTGTGATTAACAAGGCAGTAAGTCAGTGAACTTCTGTGAGCATCCATAGCTCCTAAGGGGTCCAAGAAGGCAAGTTGTTGGCAATTCCCCTTCTTCATGAGTTTGCCTTTGGTTTGATTTTTTTTACACTTTTGGTGAAGCTGTTCTCCTGGAACCATTTTGCTTTAAGTGACTTAATGCCTTCTCTCCACAAATTGACACCCTTTTAACATAGTGATGTATTCCCTGCTCTGGCCGCTTTGGGATTAAACTGAGATGTTTTGGTCAGGCAGCAATTACCACAAAGGTTTCCCCAAACTTTGCATACATGAAACTGGTATTTTTACAGCCAGCACTGAGTCTCTGCTGGTCATAACCCACAGTAATGCACCTGGATGCAATTGTGCTTGAATAGCTAAAGCCGAGTGATGTGTTTCACTTAGTGGGGACTCCACTTGCCTCATTGTAAAGATTAGACAGTGATTCAGCATTCATGAGAAAATGTGGCAACAAAAGGTTAGTTGAGCAGTGCTGGAAGTGGAGCCATATTGGGAGCAATTGAAGGAGGAAATGGTCTGGATTTATTGCCTGCATTAAAGATATTGTGGGTCCCATGGATACCAGGAGTGTCATGGAGACACAGCTAATAGGATTTTTATTGGATTATTGTCAGGCTGTTGCACCTGCTTCTGAAGGGGGCAGTGCAGTGGGTTTCCTGGCACAATCCTTAAACAAGGAATCAGAAAGGAGCTATGGGAGTTGGAAGCTCCAATATAAATTTTTAAGGAAACTGTTACAATTGCCCTCAAGCCATTTCAAGAAAGGCACCAGCCATTGAATCCCTTTACAAAATGCTCATATATAGAAAATATACTGCTGGAGTACATGAGGACACCATGGACGTAACTTACACATCTCTACTCTCTGCAGTCCAGACTTACATGTTTTTATTTTAATTTGAATTGACTTGAAGGAAGGTTTACTTAGTTATTATTATTTTTAAAGTAGCAATTTTGATCACTGCCATATTTTTTGGTTTGGTTTGGTGTGGTGTGGTTTTCTTCACAGTGTGACATAGAATCATAGAATCATTAAGGTTGAAAAAGATGTGTAAGATAGAGTCCAACCATTAAGCTTCTCCTGCCAGGTTCACAACTAACTCATGTCTCCAAGTGCCACATCAACAAGGCTTTTAAATCCCTCCAGAGATGGTGATTCCACAACTGCCCTGGGCAGCCTGCTCCAATGCTTGAGTACCTCTTTAGTGAAGAAACTTTTCCTAATATTCCATCTAGACATCCTCTGGCACAACTCCAGGCCATTTCCTCTTGTCCTATTGGTCTCTTATTTCCTTTGTCTCCTGTGCATTAGATACCAATACCTTCCTCCTCTGTAGCGTGATTCAAACCTCCTTTATCTGCATTTCTAGGTATTACTAGATTTTGATAAATTTTCGATGTGAGGGCCCTTTCTGGTCATTTCTACACCTGAAGATCTCACACTTGGTTTACCTCTGTGCTTCACATTCAGAAAACCATTTCCCAGCTCCCTGTTTTTATTTATTCAGAGCAATCAGAACACGTTATCCAACAGAGAATTGACCTGAGGGAATAAAAATGAGAGTTTCCATTACTGCTTCATTTTAATTTTCACCCCTGGTTTCTAATGAAGCTGAGCATTAGAGAAGCTTGGAAACCATCTAAATTTAAGTCTCAAGCTAAAAACTTCTAGCATTTATTTGAGAGAGTCTTATTAGAATTTAAATAAGTTTGGATGAATGATTTGTAACAAGTGATCTCATGAATTGCATCTCATTTCTTTGTTTGGGAATTACTTGGAAAAAGAGTCAAATTATTCCATCCAGGACCTAATCCAAAACTGTCTGGAGTTAATGGAGGAAAATCTATGCATTCTGGATTAAGACACATAGATATTTAATTGAATAATGTTGGTCTTGTAATTTATTCACATGCAGCCATTCCTCAGATCTGCCAGAGAAGTTGTGTTTTAATATGTATCTCTAGTACATGATGTAGTTCTTACATAAAAGAATGATGTGAATGTCTACATTTCCTCTACGAAGACAGCACCTCCAGAAAAGTTCTTAGTGTTGTGTGAATATTTTACATCTTTTACTCTGAAGTTATTGCTTTATAAAGCATTTTTGCCAGTTAATGTAGATAGAAAACTGAGATTGTGAATATATGAAGATGTTTTAACCTCCAAATGAATAATGACATCTCGTTTTTAGTTAATATTGTCATCAAGGATTACAGTCAGTGCCTTCTCACAACTAGCAACAGGGAGTAGAAAATACAGTCTCAAGTTGCACCAGGGGAGATTTAGGTTGGACATTAGGAAGACTTTCTTCATGGAGAGGCTGATTAGACATTGGCCTTGCCCAGGGAGGTGTTGGAGTCACCGCCCCTGGAGGTGTTTAAGGAAAGACTGGACAGGATATTCAGTGCTCTGCTCTGGTTGACAGGCTGATTGGTCACAGGTTTGACTCGTTGATCTCAGAGATCTTTTCTAACCTAATTGATTCTGTTATTCTATGATTCTTCATGTATTTTTTCCCATCCTTCTCTTTTTACTCTTTTCCCTCAGTTTTTCATTTTACTCATCTATATACTATTTATTCTCTTATTCCAGTAACTCAACTAACCCTAAAGATATTTATAGCTACTTCTAGTAGTATTTTACCATATGCCTGAAATTCCTAATCAAATCAGGTACTTTCTGAGCTTCATGTATTTATTTTTTTTTAAGTCTTTTGGTCCCTCACACTCTTCTTGTTTTCCAGTAACTACTTCTCCAGTTAAAATATTTTTGTTCCCTTTTTTCCTTTTGTTTCATGGTTTATTAGGCCAGAAATCAACATCATATGATATGTTGGGCTTTGTGCATGACTTACTTTTTGTTCTGATAATGAATTTAAGAGGAAGTAATTTAATTTAAAATATGTTTTGAGAGATATGATTTCAATATCAGACTTTATTGTGTGTTGTCTTAGTGATCAGTTCCTCATCTCCTAAAAGTATATCACCAACAATGATACTATGCTGGAGATGCAAGTTGAGAATTTAAATTAATAGTGAAAAGACATAAGCATAATTTACATAGATAAATCAAATTCTTCCAAAATCCTACTTACATTTTAACTTTGTTTTCTCATTAATAGGTTACCAGTAATTCAGAATAAATTATACTGACACACTGCTAGAATTTTTTCTTGTGTAGTTTTGGTCATTTGCAAGTGTTAAACGTTTCCTCTAAAGGACTTAGGAATTTAAATATTATTGGGCAATTCTTAAAAGAGAGGTGGTGGTCTCCCTAGTTTGAAGGGTAAGAGAACTTAACAATAATTATGTAAACTCTCCACATCCTCCCTCCTAGCCAGGGTGTGGTCCTGAGAGGGCTTAATTTTCTACCACAGGTGAATCTCATGATATTTATTGCATTGTTGTCATTTTTAATGCAGGTGCCTTCATGAAAATATTTGGCTTTCTCCACATCTTTTACAAGGCCACTACCAACATTTCTCATCCTTTCTAATGGCTAATAATAATAAACGTTGTAAAACTGTCCCACCTACTTTATAACTTGGCTTGGCTTGATGTTAGTGAATTAAGCTACACTCACTTTAAGATGTATTTCAGGAGTGTATTTTTATACCCAAAAAATGGTGATGAGTAACATTTAATGGAAATATTTCAGATGAGGGATTGCCTACTTTGAAACAGTATCAAGGAGTATAATCTACCATTTCAGTCACACGTTTGCTTTGATGACATTTTTATCTACGCACAGTATAGGTATGTACTTACACTCTGATAAAAACAGATTTTTATAATTAATAAAAGTGAGGGAACAACGCATCTCACCACAAGGTAGGCCAACTAATTGCCTTTGCAGCTGCTTTTTCAATATAAAGGTGGCCTGAAATTACTCAGAGATCTATCGCTGAGACTTTTAAAGCTTGATAAGGCATAACCTTGATATTGCTCTCTCTCAGCTCTTTCACTTGGAAAATGCAGAGAATTTGAAATATGTACTCGTTATCTCACTAACAAGCTCATACTATTTAAAATGTGATATTAAGATGTGGTGGTAAAAGGCAGTTCAGAGCTATTTAGCCAAGGAAGAAGCCTGTTTTCAGTTTACCAGAGGAGCAAACACTGACTAGGTATGGTGAAGAGGGCAAGGTAGTGAATTATCCTCTTTTGACTATGAGATGATTAGGATATGGATTGTATCTTTTAACATGTCATCTATCTAATGCCGGGCAGAACAAACACAGAAGTTGTCCACATTTAAATTGTAAATGTTAAAATATATCTGTAATCACTCAATTAGACTATTCTGGGACAGCTCAAGGACCTATTTTATCTCCAAGGATGTGATTACTGAGGTTGGCCCTGGTGGGGAGGTATCTGAGTTTCATTCCAACAATTAGTGTGCATACACCCTTTGTGTCTCCAGGCACTCTCTCGAGGTGGGTAGTACCAGAAAAGGATGAAAAGGTGAGGAGAGGGTTGTGTGCCATGGCCACAGAAACTCAGCTCAAACAATTTGAAAAGAGGGATTGCTGGTACTCCGTTCAGTGTCCTAGCTCTGACTGCGTGTTGAAGTTACTGCCTGTAAAATCTGCCAGTTTAATATCTCCAGAGAATGGTTAGCTTTATTTGTTGGCCATTCTGGAACCTACTACAGTAAAAAAAAGAAAAAAAAAAAAAATCAGGAGAATTCTGCCAAAGTGTCAAGTCTGGTCAGGGGCACAACCTCGTAAACTGAAAATGCAGTATTAGAGACACACATTGTGAACAACACATCACCTTGCACTGATAGAAATGAGATTAAAAAGTAGAGTTTACTTCATGTTAAAACTTTTCCTCCCAGCTTTCTATTTTCTTAGCTGAATTTTAAAGCTTTGGTCACTTCATTCCGGTAATTCCAAATATAAATAATAAGGCTACTACTAGAAAGCATTGACTCATAATACTCACTAATATTGCTCCTGAGAGAATAGTAGGGTCATTAACAAAACACAGTCATCACATCTATGGTCCTCGATGGCATCAACCCAAGCTTTGTAAAAGAGTGTTCCTCCCACAGGGGTTGTGAGCTCATTCAGATTTCTGCCAGTTTCCAGGATCAAACCCATGAGTTCAAAGGATTTGCCTTGACAATTGGCTGCCGATCCCAGTGCTCCTGCTCTTAGGTAAGGACAGCCAAAAGTCTCACTGCTCGCAGACATGATGCAGGATATTCTTCCAAGGTCAATATTAAGAAGAGATCAAATGCAAGGAAACAAAAAAAATCCCATATAAAAATGACACGTTTGTAGAGCAGTTTATTCCATCCCAGCAAGATAACCATGTGAGTTTGGATATTTTTTCCCCCCAAGATGAGAGTGGAAGTCCAGATGTCAAACTCTGGATGAGACAACTGGTTACTAAATCTAAAGACAGGTGAGACAAATCCCAGTCTTTAAGCAGCATGTCACACAGCTACTGGGATAGAAGGAGAACCTTCTCCCACACATATTCTCATCTTCTGTATTTGCTTGCTTTGCAAAACACTGCATTTAGGTGTTTAGCTGCTGTGTGAAATAGCAACACAAAGGTTCTTGATGATCATCATAAATTATATATGTCATGTCCTATCATGGATCCAAAACTCTATCTAAACATGCAAAAATTGCAGACAATGGTCTCTGCACAATCACTCACACACACCCCGCCAAGAACAGGAGGTCTTGTGCTTACATTAGATTTGCTGAAAAATTCCAAAATGTTCATAAATATTTCAACAAAAATAGGCAAAGTATTCATAGATAGCCCCAATTTTGATGCAGAATGTGCTGCCTCTTTTGAGAATAAAAAGTCATAGATATAGCTAATGTGGAATGACATAGAGAGATGCTTTGCAAAACATCCATATTTTCTCATCTTGTTGTTACAGAAGAGAGTTACAACTATTCCTCTAGTTGTTTTAATTTTGGTGTCTTTAGATTGGTTCAAACTTGAATTTTAGATGGCATCCCTGACTCACAGACAGTATAAAAGAGACACATAGAGGTGACTTTTTAAGGATCAAAACACAGGCTGTCTTATATGTTACATTTGAGTAAACCTCTGAACTTTCAATCACATAATTAACTTTAAAATGCTCAGCAGCCTCTCTGACATATATTTATTCTTTGCACATGATTTAAAGATTTCATGTAACTGTATGCTATCAAAATGTTATCATGGATCCAAGGCATAGTCTTAAATATGAGAATCTCTCAGTGCACTCAGTGACAGTTTATTCAATTACTGTGAAAAAGTCAAATAGACAAAATATTTTTCAACCATCTTATTTTGGTCAGAAGGGCCAAAAAAGCAGTAGTTTGCATAATGTATGAGGAAAAAAGGAATTGAATTATTCAAGGAAATAGGTCTGATGATGAAGGTGTTTGATTTTCTGAGACTCACCCTCAAATTCTCTGAAGTCACAAACGGTCAGTTTATACTTTTCTAAAGTAATGTCATAAAATCTTTGCCTTCAAAATAAGAACAACCCTGTCAAGTTGTTTAAGTTGCAGAGCTTATAAATTGTAGAAGTTATTTTATTAGAGATGTCAGTATTGGTGGTTGAGCAACTTTTTGAGAAATGTTATGAAAGCTACATCACTGACCTAAACAATTAAACAATTTTTTGAGCAAATCCCTTGAATTTTATCAATAAGTTTATTAATGGAATAAAGTAAGAGAAACTCTACAATGAAGACTTACTGTTGAGCAATAAACTGAATGACTCAGAAGAACAAAGAACTTGTTTGGCTCTTTTTTTTTTGTTTGGTTTGTTGGTTTGGTTTTTTTTTTTAATGTTTGTTATTTTTAAATAAAGTCCGTGGGATCATGAGCTGAATTTCAAATTTGAAAGGTTTGGTTGAGTCATCATCCTTCTTCCTCACCTTACCAATATTTTTCATTTCACTCTGCTTCTAGGTTACACTGAAGAGTAAAAGCACGTGCACAGTTCAAGACTGTAAAAACCTTTCAGATTGAATGTTCGCTTAGAAAACATAGGATTTTCATCCCTATTTTTGAAAAATCAAAAGGCTCAGCTAGATGAGAGTTTTGTTCCATTTCAATGCCTTATGCCAGACATAATAATTTATTCTCCTACCTCTAGCTTGAATGTTCAAGGGACTACCCACAGGGTTATTTTCCCTCCCCAAATACTGATTTTTGCTAAGATGATCCCCTTTCTCTTGACCTTTAATTATGAAGCGTGGATATGAGCTTAGCTCTGCAGCAATGTCTTTATAAGCACTTGCATGTTCACATGCACTCGTTGCAAAACGTGCTTTGGCAGCCCCCCGCTAAGGCTTTTCCCAGATTAAGGAATCATAAGCAGCTTTGGACCACTTGACCCTGCTGGTTCATCATTTATGATGCTCAAAAACATGTACATGGCCAATTTGAGTTTATCTAAACGCTTAAGAGGAAACTCTTCAATTAAAGATCACACTAAGTGACACTGACAGTAACCCTCTTACCAATATGGTGTAGCTAAATCACCATTAGATGCTGGGAAAAGTGCTCTTCCCTTCATAAAACAAATCAGAGGGAATCGTGTTTGGGGCAGCTCTTTTTTAGAACTCATTTTTCACAGTCTTGAAAGGAAAAGATGATCTAGCATCAAATGATCCGGCAAGGTTTCACTGCAGAGTTTTGCTTAGGATGTAATTTCCAAATGTTTGAAAGGCAAGAAAAATATATTTATATATGAAAAGGAACCATACCGCATTTTCCCAGTATCTATCATAGAGAAAGCTTTATCATTTTAGTAAATGATGCCGTATAATCCCTGTGTCATATCAAACACCAAAGCAAAAAATTCTCTGGGGGACACTTACAAGGGTATCCAAGCTGAATTGAGTTGTCTTCTAGTCCTTTCCCTAAATTGTCACATTTTACTGCCTGCTGTAGAGAGGGGAAGCCACCAATTGATTTCTAATTCTGCAAACCCCAGGGTGTAAATGTGATTAGCGGTAATTGGAGAAGTTCAGCAACTGTTAATTTCTCCTCTCTTTGTTGTTTTTCCTATTTAAAATATTAACAAAATGTGTATGTAGGCCAAAACTGACTCCGATGCAGCTGAACAAAGGATACATATTTAATCAGAGCTGTGGGACCCTGATGTGGTTGTCTGAAACAAATGTGACATGTGCTTCCTCTCAAAAAAAAAAAAAAAGTTAAAAAAATAGTCAGGCAGCTAATAAACAGCACCAGTATTTTGTTGTAATGTTCGTTGTCTACATGATGTCGAGCTTAATGGCATTTCACTATGTAAAAAAGCCAGAAGTACACTGCTAAATTTGTCTTTCCCAGTTGGCTGTCCCCGAAGAGATTATAATGCAAGTGGTGGCTTTGTTTGTTGCATGCATAAGTGTGCACAAGTTCCTAAGCTTAAAGCTGTAAAACAAGGTAGCCAAAAGAGACATTAACCCCTTCATGGCTGAGTGAGTCCTTGGAAAGAAAGATTTTTATTGGTGCGCCAAGTAATTATGAAAAAAATGTTTTGTTCTCTAATAGTACCTCGTAATTTCGGTATAATATCTCACTGGGTTGTTTTTTTTTCCTAGACAAGATTCTCCCTCATCCATAGATACAAAGGTTTGCTAATATTTTCTAGCAAGGAAATGGCTCTTATTTTTCAGCATTTGGAAGGAACTCCAGTTTATTTGTAGTCCCTGGCATTGCATACTTTTCTCCATTGAGCTAGAACCAGGACGGTCATGTGCACAAGAGTGTGTAGTCCTACTTGAAATGGTTTGAATATCTCAGGAAGCGAGCTGGAAACCCTGTCTAACTTGGCATTGATATTTCACTCTTAGGTGGCTAAAGCTGGCCGAGGCGGATCTCAGCTCTAAATCTTCAGAAGCAAGAAACTTAGAATTGTGGAATCATAGATTGGACCAAAATGGATAGAATAATGGTTGGACTTAGTCTTTTCCAGCCTTAAAGATTCCATGATCAAGTCCGTCCATTAACCCAGCACTGCCAAGCCCACCACTAACCATGTCCCCAAGTGCCATGTCTGCACATCTTTTAAATCCTCCCAGGGATCATGACTCCACCACTGCCCTGGGCAAACCCCATCAGGGATGGACAACCCTTTCTGAGAAGAAATTTTCCCTAACATCCGATCTAAACATATAAGAGATTCAAGAAACAGGAGTTCTGGGTGTTGAGATGCAGAAATATTGATCTCACAGAGAAACTTCCACTTCAGGAGTATCTTTTCCTCTTGGATTGACCCAGTAATTTACAATGCATAGAGTAACACCCTGTAAGTTTTATGTCTGCCTGATGTCTGTTGTCTGCTCTGCTCTGCTGAGAGCCAAGGAAGTTAGTGAGATAAAGCACAGATGCCACCCTGAGCTCAGGGAGGGTGGCCATAACAATATGAATATTCATCTGACACTTGAAGTGGCACAGAACGTAGATCCGCATTGCATTGTGATATGGAATACATATATCCACACTGCAGTTCTGCAACCTCTTGTCAGTTTATAAATTCAGTTTGTCATTTATTCTACATTTCTACCACTGGAAAACACAACTTTGATTTGTTTTGGAAACAAAGGTCAAGAGGCTCATTGCCTTTTTGCTCACTTGATCATAACCAATGTTGAAAGTACCCCATGTATCACAAGCAGAAGGAATCTTCTGCGTTTCAGTATTTTAAATTGGTTTTGGTCTTGTTTGTCTGCTTTCTTTTGGGAATCCAACCTTGACTTTAAAATAGGCAGATATTGCTAAAACATTTTACTATATTATGAA